>JBBPJP010000084.1:0-61493 GCA_038088775.1 Boletus barrowsii | reverse complement strand
TCAAGGCTCACAGTGCACGGTTTTCTGGACTCGTCGTTGGAGCACGTTGTATAACATGCTTGTGCCAGATTTTGTAATAAGTTGTGCCATGTCCGAGATCTGAATACTGATAGAGATTGAACGTTTGAACATCTGACGACCATTCAAAGTCACCTCCCCGTACTTACAAATGGTCAAAGCTTGTACTACAGCGAGACATCATGTACGCTATAGATCGTCTCTGAATGAGATGCAAGCCCGATGAGTTTGTTATGTTAACTAATCTGCCAGAGTGGAGAAAAAAAAGGACATACGTGAGATCGAAAACTTCACCACGGATTGTGGTGTAGACGTGTTCGAGTGGGAGTTTGATGCACATTCCGAGGTACTGAAGCATGCTCTGTGGGAGTCGGATAGATGACACTAGCAAGCGTAACACTCGCAGTGATGAACAACAGGAGAAACAGTAGATGGAAAGAAAAGATGTCGTTGGGGCGTTCTTGTCGAAATCGTATGGCACCCGGTCCGAGCTGGATCGCTCATTAGAGGCTGGTGCCCTTGGAGCTATCTTGAAAGTGCTTTTTTGTTCTTCCCCCAACCCGACCTAGCACTAGATATCTGCATGGTTACAGTTAAACCCGTGTTATCTAAACTCCTACTCGAGTTACTGTTACTAACCATATTAAGAATAGCTTGGGAAATAGCTTGAATCGTGCAACATACCTTCGCGGGCACTTACAGACTTGCAGTGAAGGCTTAGTGGTGTAACTTCTGGCTCCGGCGGCCGAAGTTCGATGATTCAACTTTACCGGGCGTCAATTGATTCGTCTCGTGATGGTTGAAGCACTTCCTGCGTATATTCATAGTACGGCTCTCGGGTGACGACCTTACACAAGGAAGAGTATCCAGGCTTCTGTAGTAATTGGTATGTCCCCCGTCAATCACAAGACTGGCCAGCTCGGGCGACCTAACGTCTTAACAGATTTGGATTCATTGTGCACGTCGTTTGCTCCTACCCTGATGCCTCAGCAACTCGATAAAAAGAATTAGTACCCTCCGCCCGGACAATGAAATACAGCTCCACCCACGAGGGCCTCCAGAGCCGCCTCGACACACAGTTGTACTCTTTTACGCCACCAGTAGTTCCGAGAGCAAAGAGAGATGAATGACGTTGATGAGGCGCTCACTTCCGAGCGAACAATCGTTGTCACTTCGCTCTGATAGGCACCCTGGCCAGGTCCTTTGATTGCTCCTGCTTGTAATGGTTGGCCATTCCCGTTTCGAGCGGCTTGAGACACTGCCCGACCTCAGCGACAAACTTAGCTTGCTCCGCCATCTATCGGAATTTCTGAAGCGGGTACGCCAGCCCGAACTTTTCGCAAGCTTTCCCTACTAACAGGGCATGTCATCCTCATGCAGGTGGGGTACAGTATTGGACAAGGATCACAAGGATCAGCTACATGTGGGCGCGATCTGAAAATAGTCATCCTTTAAAGGTGACCGGCCTCCACATTTCCCCTTCTGCTTCCACATTTCCTACCGACTTACCATGTCGCTCCCGCCTGCGGCTGTTGAAGCTCACGACCCTCGCGCGCACCTTCAGGAGAATCGAGACATGGTCTCTCCCGAGCATTTTCTTCTCGACGACGGATTAGCGCCCAACTTTGAAACATATCTCTTCTACGCTCTGGAACAGCGAGACAAGGAAGCTGCTGAAGCACGCAAGGAAGGTCACCGTCCACCAACTGGCTGGCTGAGCGAGTTGTTCGGTCTCAACCGATTCGCCGACACCGCCTCCGTTGTTTCTGACGAGAAAAAGGCCGGATCGGACGAGATTGCCATCCTTGCTGTCTCTCCTTCCGAGTATCGCGCCGCTTCAGGCGCACTAAGGACAGCTACTTGGGGTGCAATCTTCTATCTCATCACCACCGGTATGATTAAGTCGTTCAATCAATTTGTCATGATCTCATCAGCGAGGTAGATATTCTTGGTCCCTACTCTGCGCCTTTCGCATTCGCCCAAGTGGGATATGGCCCCGGTGTTGCATGTTTCGTGGTTTTCGGTGTTATGGCGGCCTATAGTGGCGTTCTCCTCTGGCACATGTACCTCAAACTGGATTCCGACCGGTTCCCCCTCAAATCATTTGGTGACCTGGGTTATCGTATCTTTGGGAATTGGTTCCGAATCGGTACGTCTCACACATCCTTGAACGATCATGCTCATGTTACATTGACGATCTTGCAGTGTGCCATGTTTTACAGAGTTTGCAGCTCATCTTCAACGTCGGTCTCATCATCCTCGGCAACGGCATGGGTCTTTCGCAGATAGCGAAATTCAGGGTAAGTCTGCATTTGCACACCCAAGTCTACAATATTCTTACGAGAACAGCTTTGCTTTAGTGTTTGTAATATCGTCTGGATGATTGCTGGTTAGTCACGTCCCCAACCTCCGAACACGAATGAACTCACTCGTTCGTAGGCATGATGCTGGGTCAGATCAGAACATTGCAAAAGTTTGGTCGGGTTGCAAACTTTTCCATTTGGCTCAATATTATTACATTAGTCATGACGATGGGCGCTGTTGCGCACACCGCTCCCAACTTTTCAGCAGCTAAGGCTGCTTTTGGCGTTCTACCAGGACCTGTACAAACTGTCGCAATTAACCAGCAACCTTTCCAGCCTCAACTGAACGGTATCATGCAGATCGTATTCTCTTATGGCGGCGCGTAAGTTCGCGTTTGCAAAGTCGAGAGTGGGCCTCATCGAAAGCTTATCCTAGGATGATCTTCATCGAATTCATGGCTGAGATGCGCCGCCCGATGGACTTTTGGAAAGCGATGGCTTGCGCTCAAGTGTTCATCACCGTCGTATACATGTTCTTCGGGTTATTCGTCTACTCGTACCAAGGCCAATTCGTCATCAACGTGAGTCCGTTTCCTGCTCAAACTGCCCAAAAAAGTAGCTGACCTGCGATTGCGATCAGCCTGCAAACCAGGGGATATCCCTTTATAGTCTTCAGACGGCCACCAATGTTATCTCTCTTGTCGCAAGTCTTATTGCTGCTGCGTTATACGGGAACATTGGTGTCAAAGTGATCTACCAGAACGTGTTGATGGAGATGTTCCATGCACCGCCTTTGACAGTCAAGTCTGGAAAGTACCTCTTTGCCGCATCGGTGATCGTTTACTGGGCTCTCGCATTTGTTATCGGTTCCGCTGTTCCCCAGTTCAGCAATCTCGCCGCTCTTGTCGCCGCCGTCTGCATCTTCCGTACGATTTTCCTTGCGGTGTCTGAACCGTGCTGACGCATCTGTGTAGAATTCTCATATACCTTCCCACCTTTTATGATTCTCGGCTATCTCGTGCAAGTCGATGGGATGTCAGAGGATCGTCCGTATGACGTCAACAATCCCCGCACATCCAGGATTGACAACTGGGGAAACGTTTCCCGATGGATACGAGGCTGTACGTGCAACCCTGATCCTTTTTTGTTGTTTCTGAATATCATTGATTGAGCTGCCTCCTTCTGACAGACAAGAAACATTTCGTATTCAACACGTGGAACTTGATCATCTTTCTCGCATGTCTGGCGACTGCGGTGCTGGCGACATACTCGGCGATCACATCTATTATCACTGACTTCAAGATGGGCACCTCTGGGACGTCGTTTGGCTGCCGTTCTCCTCTCCAGACGTCTTGATTGGCTTGGACGTTGTTTCGAGCGGTCATGAATCAGGTGGAGATACTGGCGTGGATTGTTTAGATGCTTAGCCGTCGATGGATTGATTTTAAGACAAATGCAATTATATATAATAAGCAGAATACAGAATGGTCTGTAGCGTGGACCGCGAGGTCGTCGCGACGTTCGTTGAAGCGGCAGTCTGGCGTGCATCATTGGCCACCTGGAAAAACAAACATGGCTGTTACACCCTGCAAAACCATATCGATCGTCGGTCGTTGCAATCCGATTGACGACATTGATTAGAATGCTTGGGGCGACAAACGACATAGCTACCCTCGACTCTTTTTCAGCAACCACAAAAGTCGGACATCGGATCGATATATCGTCAGGCAGTCGGCCATGTGTGTATACAAGTACACTTACTTAGGTGCTCGAGGCATCCGTTGGGTCGACCACGTCTCCGAGATGGCAATGCCATAGGTTGTCTCAGGTCGTCAGCACTGTCCCAGCTCAACCTTGCGCTGCGATCCTAGTCAGCAAGGAGTCTGGTCTCCGGGGAAGCACAGTTGTGCAAGTGCATCACTTGAACCATCCTTGCTGTCTCGACAATGTCTCTGTTAGTCAGCGTTAGCTTGAACGGATTCAACTCGAGTGGATTGTAAAATAACCCAATCCAGTACTCCGAGGCAAAACTACGAGAATGTATGCCCACATTTGAGGCCAAGGAACCATCGAGCCACCACAGGGCCACAATGAGGGGAAACGGGGATGATACGCGAACGATAAACGCACAGATGGGACGCCGGACGGGAGCCTTGCGAAGGAACCGCTGGCCATCGCATCGATCAAACGCCAGTCTGGCCAAACGTGACCATACCATCGATTCTGGTCGGAGGTGGGCAACCGACCCGACACAGTTCCTCTGCACTCTCAGGATCCGCAATGCTACATATTCGCCTAATCAGCGTCCAATATTTCGATTGCCGCTACTGATCGGTACTGACCTCCAAGTGATGGCTGTCTCGTCTAGATCTGTGATAGGACAGTCTGCACTGCAGTCTACCACCGTGTCGAATTCTGCATCGAGGTGGCGGATCCGCATGCCAAGCAGGGCACTGTATAAACGATCACATGACCGCGGCGCTTATCTGATAGACTAACACCACCAACAAAATGCCTCCAAAAAATCATGTGGAAGTGTTGATCGTCGGTGCTGGCCCTGCCGGCCTCATGTGTGCCAACGCACTCGCGATGGCAGGTGTTGACGTCAGGATCATTGATAAACGGTACGCACCATGTTCGACGATCGCCGTCAATTTGAACGTTCGAATGCTAATTAGCCACAGTCCTGTCAAGGTTTCAACTGGCCATGCGGATGGTATTCAGCCAAGGACGACAGAAGTCTTTCAGGTATACCGTTCCGGTCCCTGGGCATGTTTCATTGTCTCAAACTTTTGGGATAGAGCTATGGACTTGCCGAGCGCTTGATCCGAGAGGGATCTCAGATGCATATGTCTGTGAGTGAATGTTTGCTTGGTTATAACGCACTTGCGTATTTATGATCACTCAAGGCTTTTTATAACTCTCGTCCAGACGGAGGTATTGAGGTATGAATCCTGTCAGATTCTGCGGTGTCTCCAGTTTCCGAAGGACGCGTCTTGAAGCGCACCAAACGCGTCCCCTGTGAGCCCCTGCCAACCAATGCTCGGTATCCATTTGCGGTGCGGTTCTCGTTCAGATTCTTTCTTTGTCTTGGGTCATGGACAGGCTTCTAGGTCACCCTACACCAGGGTGCAATAGAAGATATTTTTATTGATTCGATGAAGGAGCATAGAGTAGAAGTAGAGCGTCCAAAACGACCAGTGAACATCGAGATTTCGGAAGACGACGATGAGCTGTGCAGCCCTTCTTCATACCCGATCGAGGTAAATGCCAATCGTGATGCTCTCCTTTGGTCCCTCGACAATGGTTATTGCAGGTTACTGTGGAGAGTTTAGACGCAGTCAAGGAGAACAAGACGGAAATCATACATGCCAAATTCGTTGTTGGAGCAGATGGTGTGCTGTACCTCACCTGTTCGCAGGTCTAGTATCGACATACAACTTGCAGGAGCACATTCATGGGTGCGAAATACTCTAGGAATCAAAATGGAAGGTGAACAAACAGGTAACTGACGAACTGGACTTCCGCTGTGTCTCATAGCTAATCAAATCGACCAGACTACGTCTGGGGCGTTGTCGACATGGTTCCAGAAACAGACTTTCCAGACATTCATATCCGCACTGATATCAGCTCCAGTAGTGGATCCTGCAAGATCATTCCTCGTGAAGGAGAGCTAGTTCGTTTTTACATCCAGCTATTGGACACGGATGTCGTGGATCCGTTGACTGGGAGAGTTGACAAGGACAAGATAACTCCACAGGAGCTTCTTTCGGTGTGGATTTGTGGTAGGTTTAGGTGTTGTTGTCTGATTGATGGGTGTGTGTAGGTCGCCAAGAAGATATTCTATCCATTTCAACTGGCCGACCCGAAAGAGATCGATTGGTGGACAGTTTATATTGGTATGCACTTCCTGAATGGGTCCGGTCATAATCCTGACAACATGTGGGCCAATTGATAGTCGGGCAGCATGTGGCGTCTAGTTACTCCGTCAAGGACCGCGTTTTCATTGCCGGCGACGCGTGTCATACCCATTCCCCAAAGGCTGGTGAGAATATTTTTTTCGTGCGTGGTGTTCTAGATCATTTCTCCATGGTTTAGGTCAGGGTATGAATGCGAGCATGAATGATGCTCATAATCTCGGTATGTACTTTCCTCGTCTCGCAGGGCATGGTCTGAGAAATTTTTAGCTTGGAAACTCGTACAGGTACTCAGAGGGTGGTCCAATCCGTCACTCTTGAAGACTGTATGTTTCTCAGAGGCTTACCTTTCTGTCCCCACATACCCTCCCCTAGTATGAACAGGAACGCAGAAAGTACGCGCAAGACCTGATAAACTTTGACAAGGAATATGCAACTCTGTTGTCCAGAATGCCGAGAAGAACAGAGAACGGAGACGTTGCATCCAACACTCGGTGAGTTGTCCTACACTCGGTTTTGGTGGATCTTCACCTCATTAACCTGTGTATCAGAGTGTTCCAGAAATTCAGAGGTTTCACGAATGGCATTGGAGTTCAATATTTCCCGTCCGCAATCGTGGATCCCAAACACCAGAGATGCGCACAGAATCTCATCATTGGACAAAGAATGCCCCCACAAATCTTTGTTCGTGCTGCCGACATACGCCCAGTCGAGATACAGGACTTGCTCCCTTCAGACGTGCGATTCAAAGTGCTAATCTTCGTTGGCGACTTGACGGGGACCCGAGTCTCCGAGTTAAAGTTGTTCGCAGAAGAGTTGAGCAGGCCGTCGAGCTTCCTTCGGAAATACAGTCCTGATGGCAACATCTCGGTTGTATTCGACATTACCACGATCACTGCCGGCAAAAAGGAGGACATTGATTACTTGCTCGTACCGACATTCTTCCGTCCCCACTGGACAAAGTGAGTGTTACCCTCCCCTCGTTATCTTTTGTGAGTTCATCTATGCATACTTCGCAGAGTGCTTCTTGACGATACAGATGGCATAGGAAGCAAAGGTGGACATGGGTACGAGAGATTTGGAATGGATCCGAACCAGATTGTCCTTGTTGTCGTTCGGCCGGATGGATATGTGGGGACCATTGCTCCTTCATCTCAGGCAATTGTAGACCTAGACGGTTACTTTGGTTCGTTCATGCTCCCTCGCTGCCTTGAGTCCTAGTTTGCGAGGAATGTACTTTGATACGAGGGCTTGGTTACCTGATTGGAAGGGAGACATACTAGTACTAGACCAGTTCGACTTGGAACTTCGGCGTACAAATTACTCATGAATTCCTCGTCTTCTTGGACACGGCCCACGGTGCATTGTCTTCTACAGCCAATTATCCTGCCTCTGTTCTCCCCTTAACAAACTCATAGCTTCGTCGAGAGAAGAACTTGGCAGAATGTTATGCTTCCTCGCTTTGTAATCTCAGGCTGTTCGACTGTGGCGATAGCTAGTCGGAACTAGCGTAGCGACACAGGCCTCGTAATTGAGACGACTCCTGAATACGATACAAACGAGGTCCTTAAATACTTAATGGTTCAGGGGTAAGGAACGTGGTAGGGCAGAGCGTGTAGCAAACGAGCGTGTGGTCGCATTAGTCGTCTGTCAACGATGGTGATGGAACGGGTATCAGTCAAGGCGTAGGACGTGAACCCGCGTGACCAATGATTACAACGGGGAGTGAGGTGAGAATGCGAGGCGTGATCGTTACATCGACGTTCGTCGACCTTTCCAATCCTGACTGAGTCTCAGCATGCTCGGGCGTGGCATCTCAAGGCCTCAATGTCAACGTTCAACAGGATATCGTCACTCAAACCCGCAATTTGCCTAGGCTGCGTTTCCTCCAGCCGTCACTCTTCCCTGACCTCCAAATCGCAATCTCTGGTGGACCGATCATCATCGTCAAGGCGACCAGTACAGCTGCGATGCGTCCACAGCCTGAGCTCTACCTGATCAAGATCCAGTTCATGTCGCTGTCCCCATCACAAGACCCTCTGCCCCTGAACCATTGCCGGAACTTCATTTGACATGCCATTCCAGGTTCAACGGTGTGACGAGAGTGCTTATGGTATTTCTCCGACAGCTTTGGGATGGATTCGTTTTCTAATGCATGCCACCAGCCATTTCGAAAGGGCCAAATAATGTTCTCCAGTCTTCATATCTTTTCCTATAACTTTGATGGCCCTCATTCACACTTGTCAGAAGACTGTCGGATTCAATCATCAAGCGTCATTTTTTTTTGGTTGTAGGGCAGGCGAAGCCTCCAGCCTCCAGGACAGTGCAAATTTGCTTTAGTGACCAGTGAGTCGTCCAATGAGATTGCTGGTGAGTCGGTCAAGAATGTCCTGCCGCCTGTCATGGAACCCTGGACCAGGTCAGCTCCTGATTCGCTTTGTGTGACGGGCTGTTGAAAGTTGAACTCCTTGAGGCGGTAGGACTTACAGTTCACCCAGTTTGTGCATCTATCTGCCTGCCATGCGACGGTTGGAGACGAGGAGAGCCCAGACGAGGCCATCTCATCTTGCTGCAGCCATGCAATTCGCCGGCTTCCATTCCGTTATTGGACGATGGGCTGTGGATGATGCACGTGCAATCGAGATTTCTTCTACATGGTGGACGACTCGGAGTCCGGTCATCTGGATAACACTGGCACGGCATGGGAGTGATCCTTGACATCCATATATTGGTCCCCGATACTTTGCTTTCCGGCACGTACACTTTCGGCGTCATTACACAAACTCAGTGGTGTTTTCTCATAAGCATTTCAATACACTGATGCTGCCAAGTATGAATGTTAACTTGTTTCTGTCCCAACTCATGCTGTTCGACAGAGTGTTGCTGCCAACTTGAAATGGCAAAGAGATGATAGGCCCCGGAATCCTGCCAAGCTTCACATTTGTTGTCGTCGGGTAGGCCTGAGCTCGCCACCGTCGGAAGTATGTCTCCCACTAACTAGCAGGTTCGCCTTTGGTCAATGACATCAGTATACTCTGCTAGTCTTCCTGGCAGTTCCTTCGCATATCACTAGCAAGCCACACACCTTTGAGGATCTCGCTGCAGCCTGGTACTCGCCGGATCAAGGTTAATCTGAAATATTACTTACACTTGTTACAGCCCGTTGCGGAGTCTACAGGGAATCCGGGCGTGTCGCCGAAGGGGATAAGCTGCAAGTGCAGCCTGATCGGCGGACCATGTAGCGAGTCCTCGCTAAACACGTTCATCTGGCATGATGACGCAGTTCCAACAATCATGCATTCGAAGTCCGAACGCCGCTAATTATGGAGGCGCTACATAACGTTTCATACTACCCTTCCAGCACTCTACAAAATACTTTTTCTCTAGTTTATTTAACACACCTTTGTCCCTGTGCTATACTGAAGTCTCCAAGTTGAACGAAGCAAAATGATAGAGTAGTTGTTGAGATCGTGAAGTTGAACTGCAGAGCGGAGTTTCAAAACGCCATCGCAGGTGCGGTTGGCGATGGGCTCAACGACAAGACAGTACAGCGGCAGAGTACGGAAGCTAGCAACACTGGGTCGGATCTCGAGTGGTGACAAAGTGTGACGATAGTAGTTCGAGTCGAATTACTTTTCTCTCATTCGGTTGTCGCCGATTCGTTGGCGATGACACCTGCCAATGCTCAGGACAGGTCGCCCGTGGTTGGTCCGACGGGAAAAGGAATGCAATCAGCTAAATAATATCGTACCCCATCAGGTGATTTTCTCAACCAATAATGGGCATGACTCGGCGGAGCCGATTAGTACTGTCAGGAACTGCGCAGAGAAGCCGTCGTCAGAGACGTTGGGTGGCAAGAAGGCTGCTTGAAGGCTGACCAGGCTTGTCTGTTCGGAACAGACACTGACCCTGGGACGCGGGACATGAGTGACTAAACCTGCAGGGGGGAGTTCATCCCCACCAGATCCGGATAAGCCCGGATTTAATCTATCCCTTAGGCTGTGAAAAGCAATGTCAGGGTAGCAGGTACAGTGTTGCTTTTTAACGTGTGTGTAGCATATGACCTTGTGAGACTCCACTCCCATCGTCTTTCGGCACTTGGAAGGTACGCCAGCCATGACTCCAGATAGAGGATGTTGACATACTGTTCAACCGACTAGGACGAGCTCCAGGGCGCCATATGGACGCTCCAACTACTCCGAGTCAAACGTTCGAGTTATGGCAACTTTGTGGGTACGTCGCAGGTAAGCAATATTGTTCATGTTTCTCGCATCTTCACCCCTCAACCCTTTTCTTAGCCGCTTCCTGGGTGATCATGGTCTGGGAGGGCATCATTTCACTGGGCCATGAAATAAAATTTATTTGGCCGTATGTCGCCCTTTCTTCCACGTGCAACCATACGGACCATGACCCTTTCCGTGCGCCAGTATGCCACGAACCGCCTATATCAAGTGGATTTATTTCTGTGGGAAATACTTTGCGCTGGTTTTTCAGACGTAAGTGTCCCTTTTGATTCATCGATAGAATGGGTCTGATTACCCAAGTTTAGCGCCGTGTTTGGAGTTGAATTGTACATTACAAACCGTGGCACATCCCTTCATTATTGCCGGGTGTTTCGTTTCATCGAGATGATAGCGAGCACAGTGCTCATGGTGTGCTTTGATGTTGTCTTACTCCTCCGAAGTAGGTAACTCTCGGGTTTCGTATGTTTCTCCTTCTGACATTGTGACTAGTCTATGCCCTATATGGATGGCGCACTCGGAGCAGCACGATCGCAACAGGTGGTGTTGTCGTAGAAGTTATTTCGTCCATTGGATCCGCGATATTGACCATCCCCGCATCATTGTTCGACTCTCGTTGCGTATTGGTTCAGGTATCGAAGACGATCTTGTTGTTCGTCATCGGTACGCTCATATCACAAACCATCCTCCTCTGGTTGGCGTTTCGCAGACGGGAGCACGCCGTCCGAGCAAGGTCGTCCATTGCCTGCGTTACCATTCGTGACGGATTGGTGGTGTTCGTGTGCATGGCAGGTGAGCGAGTCAACTCTCATGGACCTCGAGGGTCGAGAGCTAACTCAACGTGTGGGCAAGTCTTTCTCGTGATTGTTCTCATATGGACACTTCACAATAGCCCTATAACAACTTTAATGATCTTGTACGTTCCGCTGCCCGTCTAATTTCGTCAGACTCTTCCTGATCCGACTACGAAAGCTGGATTCCGATAGTTACCTCCGTTGCCGTATGTTTCTTTTTTCTTCATTTGCCCTACCCTCCGAATACTAACGTGGTTTCCTTCTCCACCCACTCACGTAGACATGCCGTATCATCTTGAATCTCCAACGCGCACGGTACAACGAAACTACCCAACTCTCCACTGATATCTGCGGACTGTCTGGAAGTGCAGATTCATTCCTACTTTCAGACGGGCCATTCCGGCGGTACCGCTTCTGATAAAAGGTTGGGTCACATTGGTCGATCTCGGTCGTCATTACCCATCTCCCTTGTCCGTATCTATCGCGGATACGTTGTCTCGTCGGCCGGACGGGAGTGCTGGTTTGACTGCGCAAGCAGGTGGCTAGACAACCGAGCCCATGATGACACTGGTGCACATTGTGAGATGGAGGGGCAAGACTAGTAGATTACTTATATTCCATGCGAGCGCTTGGACCGTTGGCTTGGGAGGGATCGTAGTATATAGTATACATACAATACTTGTTGCATGTAATTTGCTGTCTGGTTGAGGTGACCGGTGAGGCATTTGCGGCGGTGCTGACTTGACAGTACTTACTAAAGGTTTCTTGTTGCATATGCATCTTCAGTTGGGCTCACTTTCCATGGCACCAGAATGATGTGTTAGACGACTCGCTTTATCCAGCAAGCTTGTCATGATCGCCGGGTCCATTCACTGGACTAATGATCTGCTACGCGGCTTCGGAGTCAGGGATGTTCACATGTCGCAAACCTGAAGAATCTACCCTACGTTCCAAAACCAACCATAATGCCTCTAGAAAATCGCGTGGATGTGTTGGTCGTCGGTGCTAGCACTACCGGCGTCATGTGTGCTACCGCACTCGAATGGCAGGCGCTGAGGTCAGGATCATTGATAAACGGTACGAACCATGTCCAAGAATTCAAGTTACCGTCGTTCCGGGCGTTCGCGCTCATCGGCTGTAGCCCTGTAACAAGTCTCAACTGGCCATGCTGATGACATTCTACCAAGGACGACGGAAGTGTTTCAGGTATACCGTTAAGTATCAATCACTGTCGTCTCGAACTTTTGCAATAGAGCTATGGACTTGCCGAGCGCTCAATTTGAGAGGGAGCTCAGGTTCATGTGTGAGTGAATGAATATTTATATCATGAATGGTCCACTCACAATCGTAACAGCGTGCGGGTTTGATAGTCGGGCAGCGTGTAGCGCCAGTCATTCTGTCGAGGGCCGCGTTTTCATCGCAGGCGATACCAATTCTCCAAGGGCTGGTGAGAAGATTCCTCTATAGGATTCTGGATTATTTCAGGTCAGGGCATGAATGCGGGCGCAAACGATGCTCATAATCTCAGTATGTATTTTCCTCATATCGTTGAGCATAGACTAAGAAATGTTTGCCTTGGAAGCTCGCACGGGTGCTCAGAGGATGGTTCAGCCCGTCAGTCCTGAAGACTGTAGGTTCAGAGGGTTACCTTTCTCTACCCACGTACTCTCCCTCCCTTGGTGTGAACAGGAACGCAAAAAGTACGCGCAAGACTTGATAAATTTTGACAAGCAATATGCATCAAGAAGCTGAGGATGGTGGAGAATGGAGACATTGTATCCGACGATCAGTACTCTCGATGAGTTGTCCTTCGCGGGACTTTGGTAGATCTTCCCCCCATTAACCTGTGTATCAGGGTGCTGCAGACATCCAGAGGGTTATCGAGCAGCACTGGAGTTCACTATTTCCCGTCGGCAATTGTGGTTGTTCCCAAACACCAGAAATGCGCCCAGAATCTCGTCATTGGACAAAGAATGCCCCCACAAACCCTTGTTCGTGCTGCCGACATACGTCCAGTCGAAATACAGGACTTGGACGCACGATTCAAAGTGCTGGTCTTCGTGGGTTGCCTGGCGGAGGCCCGAGTCTCCGAGTAGAAAGGTTGGACGAGTTAAGCAAGTCGTCGAGCTTCCTTCGGAAAATACAATCCCGATGGCAACATCTCTGTTGTATTCGACATCATCTGCCGGCGAAAAAAGGAGGACATTGATTACTTGCTCGTACCGACGTTCTTCCGTCCCCACTGGACAAAGTGAGTGCTACTCTTCCTTGTCTTTGGTGAACTCATCCATGGATACTTTGCAGAGTACTCCTCGACGATACGGATATCACAGGAAGCAAAGGTGGACATGGGGGCACGAGAGATTTGGAGCAGACTATCCTTGTCGTCGTCCGGCCAGATGGCTATGTGTGGACCATTGCCCCTTTGTCTGTAGTTCCAGACCTCAGACCATTGTTCATGCTCCCTCGCGACCTCGACTTCCTAGTTTGCAAGAGAGATATGGATGTGCTTTAGATACGAGCGCTTGGCCGCCGCCGGCTTTGGGAGGGATACATAATACTGCAAGTCCTTGACGCATGTCATCGCTTGTGTTTTGCTGTCAATTAGAGTTGCTTTTGGTGATCGATCGATCGATCGGAAATAAAGGATCGAGTAACATGCATCTTGAACTGCACCCGCGGCTGCCGGTGAAACATAAACTAATCCCGAGCAAAACTCGGGCTTGAAGAGAGTAGAATCACACTGCCAAGGTTGGATGAAATGTGATTATTGCACGGCCGAGCACTCAATACAGGACACCGAATGGCATGATGGAATAAGATAATGGTCAATTCCACGACATAGTACACATGAACAAGAGAACGGTCAGTACACTAGAGTACAGCGACACTGAAGACGTGTGTCTGTCTGTTACCAATACTAATATCGAGGAGAGGAAAGACAGGAAAAAAGAGTGGATCATAATCTATTATTCTATGCTTGAGTCATATAGCTTGCGATGTATCCTACGGATCCACTTCTAGAGCCCCTGTGCCTCGAGACGGCTGCGGAAGATCTTTTGGAAGCCAGGGACGTGGTCAAAATCCATGAGTGTGTAGTGCTGTCCGGGGACGTCGGTGTATGAGGGTTTCGCACGACTGAAGCCTGCCCAAGGCTTGAGTTGGTTGTTCAGCCAGTCCTCTTTGCTACCACGGAGCGGGATTGCGTAGAAGACATTAATCGACGCTGAAATCAGGCATGTCAATACGATGAGTGGAGGAGGGGAGATCTACTCACAAACTGAGCCACTCGGTTCGTATGTCTTGCCACACTCGATCAGCGAGCCGGCGATGTTGACCCAGTGGTCAAGCCCCTCAGGCGTCAGCTGGAGCTCGAGCAAGCGCTCGGGGGGAGACAACTTCCAAACAGCGTCGAGCTGTTCCTTGCGCGTCAGAGGTCGCAATGTCGGTGCGAGCTCGTTGGCATCTTGCTTGCTCACAAGACCGAGGAAGTACGCGAGGTTGAGCATGCCACCCGTCCAGTCGATCTCGTGCATACGGTCGGCGATGTGCGGGGGGATGTTAATGAGACCGGTGAACTTGACTTCGTCACCCATGGCCTCGAGGCGCTTGGCAACTTCGAAGGCAACAACACCACCATACGAGTAACCAGCGATGGCATAAGGACCGTGAGGTTGCGTCCGTTTGACACCTGCAACGTAGGAAGAAACCATCTCGTCCATAGATGTAAAGAATGGATGACCGGGTTCGAAACCCCGCGCACGGAACGCGTAGAAGGGTCGCTCATTTTGGAAATATTTGGCGAGGTTAACGAAGATGAGGACTTCGCCGACACCAGGGTGAACCATGAAGATGGGGGTCTTGTTACCGGTGAGGTTGAGGGGAACAATGGGATCGTATTCCTCTGTGGTCCCATCATTGGAAAGTAAGGAGTCGACGTATTTCGCTAAGCTGGAGAGTACGGGGTGTTTGAGGATCTGGATGGTGGGGATTTCAGGCAATCCAAACGCAGACTCTCCTTCGCGCTTGAGTCGAATAACATCGATGGAGGTACCACCGAGTTCGAAGAAGTTCTCGCCGGCTGATATATCGCTCGCATTGAGGTTGAAGATGTCAGCGTAGATGCGAGTCAATGTCTTCTCCGTCTCAGTGGAGGGGGTGACGAAACTGGCTCCGCGAGCAATGCTCAGCAACTCCTCCGCGCGGGCAATATGCTTTGCAAGTCCTCCCTGCTTAAATTGGTTGAGGAGACGAGCCCTAGAAAGCTTTCCGAGGGTGGTCTTCTCCATTTGATCGGCGGGGATAGGGATAATGAGCTGGGGTGGTAGAGTGATCATCTTCACGGAGATATCGCGGAGTGTGCGGTGGGTAGCAAAGAGCTTGGCGGGAGCATCCTCGTCATTGAGGTTGAATGTTGGTGAGTAGAAAACAACGAAACCCTCAGTCTCCTGTTTGGGGGCGCGGTAGGGTGTAGCAGCAAGGAAAGAGTGAGTGACGCCCTCGACGGTTTGGAGATGAGTTTCGAGCTCCGGAATACCGTACGAGACCCCATGGACGATGACAGTATCCTTGATACGCCCGCTCAGTCTCATCTTTCCGTTTTGAATGATCCCAACATCACCAGTACGGTACCACCCGCCCTCAACAAAGCTGGCGGACGTCGCTTCTGGGTTGTTGTAGTATCGAACAAAGACCATTGGTCCGCGGACCTGGAGTTCTCCGCTCTGACCATCAGGGAGGGGAGTCGTGCCATCTTCAGGATTCACGATGCGCATTTCACACCCGGAAATGGGTGTGCCGAGTTCCAAGAACTCATACGCGGGAGGTGTGGCCAATACATCGATAGGGTCATAGATGCATCCAGCGCTGAAACAGTTCACTTAGGTTGCAGATATCATGATGCAAATCGGTAGCTTACCAGGTCTCTGTCATACCGAATCCAGCAGAGGTGACGAATGAAGCATTGCCATTCTTCGCGAGGTTCCTCAGAGTTCTGCTGAAAGCGACAGCCGTGCTGCTGACAACAGCTTCACCGCCGCTGTTGATGCGTTTGAGAGAAGCAAGGTTAAATGTTCCGAAAAGGTCGTTGCGTTTCTCGAGGTCGCGAGTAAGTTTGGCTAGTAAAAAGTTGGGCGCGAACGCTATTTCGATTGACTGTGTGGGGATTGAACGGTAATCAGTGGTGTGAAGCTTGAGTGACATTAACCACGAACCTTTTCCTCGATTAGGCGAAGGTATCGCAGGGGATCGGAGAGGATGGCGGATGCGTGGACGTGCAACTGCGAAGCACCATATAGAAGGGGTGCGAAATGCATTTCCAGAGATCCGGCGACGTGGTCGAATCCAACCCCTGATTTCAAGTAAGTACATCATCCAGTTTGGCAATCATAATGAAACTCACAGTTCATGATCTTGGATTGTGATGTAAGGCCATAACTTTGGCCTTTGGAACGGCACGCAGCGATGATGGTGCGGTGCGTATGTACGACGGCCTTGGAGAAACCAGTCGACCCAGAAGTCAAGAAAAGTATGGCTTCATCGTCAGGTTTGGGTTGGTGGACAACAAAGTCGGTGCCCAAGTCCGCAGCTGCTGAAGCCTTGAGCTCGGAAAACAAGTGAATGTCGAGACCGGAGATTGACTGCAGTTGGTCAGCGCCACTCTCGTTCGTCAACCAGGTTGCCGAAGAGAAGAGATTCTTGATGTGAGCAACGTGACCCTCTTTGTGGCCCTGCTGGGCACTCAAGGCAGGCTGTAAGCAAGGTACGTAACCAGCGAGCAGACAGGCCCAAACGGCTGCCATGTTGTCCTCGTGTTCAGTGAGGTACACGACGATGACCGAGCCAACAGGCTTCTCCCAGGCGCGGGTAGCATTTGCTAAGGAGAGGGCGTCTTGATAGAACTTGCTGAACGTCTTGGTATGAATGGAAGAGTCGTGAGCGGAAGAGGTGACGAAACCGAGCTCGTGATTAGGATATTGATAGATGGCCCGAGAGAGAACATCGTGCAGAGTCTCCGGGACCGTTGAGTTTGAGAAAGAAACCTTCAAATCATGAATGGTGCCGACAGGGGCGACGGGAGATGACACTGCGACGGGGGTCATGGTGAGTAGTGGAGGAGTATAATAGTAAACTTGGAGAAAAGACTTGGGTGATGTATCCCAACTCTGTTTGAACCTTCATCTTTTATACGTTGTCAGCAGTGGGTTTGTCGACAACTTCGGGATGGCTAGGATAGCAATGCATGCCGGCTAGTTCCGGCATGTTGAGAGGGGAAACAGGACCAACAGCCTATGGTCGGGTTCCCGGACCCCCCAATCACCACACCACTGAATGCACATGGCCGCATGGACGACCGATTGCACATCGTTGAAATTCGCCCAGCCCCAACGGTGAGTCGCATCTCCAGATCTGGGAGGTAAAAGAGTTCCGTAGTTCGCATGCGGCGCCGATTGATAATGGACCGCGTTGGCAGCGTACCATACGAGCCGGGGCACTGTTGATGATAAAGCATCCCAAGATAGGCCATCAAGCCAAGCTGGAGTGACCAACCTGCGATATTTGCGTCAGTGGAAAGGTGAAAAGTTTGTTACCCGGTTCGAATGAACAAGCGAACCAGCTCAGGCACAGCGTGGCTCTCTAATAATGTCGTGTCATCGCGAGATCGCCGTACAATGTCCTTTTTCCCCCCAACGGGCCTTTTACCACCTACCGTAGCACGGGCACGGGACTGGGCTGCGCCGACATTATTTGGTAGTTGCCAAGTCACCGACGCCGCCATCACCGATCATCTTCAAGTTGTCAGGTTGTCGCGAGCATCGACCGGCTGTCCCGGAATTGCAAGGCGGCCCGCTTAGCGGGTCCTGACTGGTCTGGACTAGTCAGAACCTTTTTGGTAGGCAGCTAACTATCTTCATACGGGCGGACCTTTGCTGATCAATTGGTTTGATCGATGCCCTCTGATTTACGACAACCTTTTTTTCCGCCGCGAATACCAATGTCGCCGACTCAACAAAACCAACATGTTCACTGTGGCATCGCAATCCTCTACTGGTCCAGCAGAAGTGAAACGAGAGCCCTCTGCGTGTGTCCGCATGGACCCGAATTCTCGAAGCAGTTACATACTACTGAGACCTCCAAGTAATAGTAAGACCTTCTCCTGAGTCACGGTGTGGGAGTGCCAAATGTGGTGACTCATTAGCGCCCACTACTCTGTATTGACACGTGTCTCAAACGGGATTTTCTTGGCGCCATTCTGCTCTCTCCATCGAGACTCGGTGAGCAATTGGATCTCCACATTGAGGGTTATTACTGACCATCCGTCAACTCCGCCATCCAACGCAAACTCTTGGCCGTGCTTCTGCGACCTTGTGTTTCCGCACAGGTTTCCCTGCTGGATTAGAATGGTATGCCTGCCTTGCAGCTGTAACTGCAGATACTCACAATGTCCGCGGATTCTCGTTTCCCGGTGCATGTGTTTTGCCGTCGCTAGGAGTTTCTGCGCAAAAGCAGCCTGTATACCTTGCCACATGGCAGCAGTCACGCGGGGCTAGATCGTAGGTACCTCTCTCGAAAATTAGGGAACCAAGCGGTGAGTCAAATCTTTCAGTGGCTACTGGGTGCTCACTACCGGAACCCCCTCTCATCAGAATATATCAGAATGTAGGCGATGATCTGGCCGATTATTATCCTACGCGATGTACGCCGCATGCGATATTGCGTCACCGAAGAGGCCACGAATGCCAGTGAATGACAATAATTTCTCTTATTTGGCTCCGAAGGCCATTTATCTACAGTCTTCTTTTGAGAAGAACCATACCATTGATCCTGCACGCAACCATCGGACCGTCACGGTGCCACTCGCTGTTGATCGGAGGGAAGGTAAATGTTGGTTGTATTTTCGTTACCTTACTTGCCAACTTATTTTCATCATCTAGCTCTCGACGTTCGAATCGCTCGATCCCAAACCTCAACCTTCTCAACCTTCTCCGATCTTTTCCGCGGATCCTGATTACCCGCAACCGTTGTAGTAATGATGCAGAGCAGGTGGTATGGCGTCAAGGACAACAAAACACGACCACTTTACTATCCCCTTTACCCAACTTGGCCAGATCAGCACAACGCCAACACTTCACTGGATTTCAAGATGAACCACACTATTCAAACCGTTTGGGCACCGGTCATCTCGGAACGCAATGTCCAAGTCTGCGAGCTCAGTAGCACTATTTTTACTAAATCCCGATATCTTGTCGAGTACCCGGATGATCGCGTAGCTAGCTACCAAGTACCGACTGTAGCCGAGTGTCCCGTGACTCAGTCAAGACTTAGGCTAGTACCACAGAGCCCGTCAATCGATTGGCATACGACTGCACTCCGTTGGTATCTCCTTCGCCGAATGCCTTCAGAATAGAGCAAGGTAAACCCATACCTTCTGGGCTGAATCCTGAGCTGAATTCTGGCAAACAGGCGATCATCCTGCGGTACTCACAAGTTAGTATCGATGGCGGACTGTACAGCATCATGCCACATCACAGGCATAGCAACTCCCACAAACCGTCAATACGGTACTAGCAATGTCCGAGTTTATCGGGCAACCATGGGAACTGCGTGCAGCTGCCCCAGCTCCGAGCATGGTTTGTCCCCCCTATCGTCGGCGCCAGAACAAGCCCAGAGTGGCTGTCCTTCGGCCACTTGTTAATCAGTCATTTAAAAGGCAGACAGTGCGGACGAAAGAAACCGAGATGCTCCGACTTCAAGCAGTCCGACGGTTCCAGTATTTGGCTCCCTCACATTTTGTCAGCTTATCTTCCAAGGTACGGCGCGCCTTGATTACCCACCTAACCCCGTAAGCTGTCCTCTCCTACCCTTTTTATCCTGCGCTATTTTTTTGGTCACCTCGCATCCTAACTCCATCGATCCTGTCATACAGATATCACTGTAGCTCGAGTCATCGTTTTACAATGCAGGCACTCAGATTCGAAAAGACTGGTTCGTTCGATGAACTTGCTCTCCACACTATCGTAAAGCCCTCGCTCGCACCTGGCGAGGCACTCGTCCGCGTAAAGGCCGCAGGGTTCAACGGGGTGAGTTCTCCATTTTCTTGTCTCCATTCTCCTCCCCTGTCGCGATCGGTTGGGAACCAATTATCATCACGTTCCAAGATGACCAACGCTAACTTCTTTCCGTTTTATGTCGGATCATTCCATCTCTCGGCATGACGTTCATACAACAAGTCCGACGCAGCAGCCGTTTTGGGTATTTTACCGTTCGTGACGCTTCCACGTACCCCTGGCCGAGATTTCTCCGGCGAGGTCGTGGAAGCGTTGGATAATTCAGGTACGCCAGTGGAAGCATGGATCGGTGCGGATGTGTGGGGTACTGGCAGCGAGCGAGGGTTCACCTCCGATGGAACATTTGCAGAGTGAGCTCAGCTCCCTTGCAAGGGGAGACGTCATGGTTTCCGACCCATCTTTCATTTGAACTAGGTTTGTAAAGGTTCCGTTGGCCGCGCTGAGTCGCAAGCCCAAGACATTGAGTCATGTCGATGCTGCGAGCATGGGCCTTCCGTGGCTCTGTGCTTGGATCACGGTCGACACACTCGCCAAGGTCAAGCAAGGAGACAATGTCGTCATCATTGGTGCGTTGGATGAATCTCCTCATGTATAACTCACCCTGACACACCCCATAGGCGCTCGCGGTGGTATTGGTTCCGCTGCTGCACAACTTTGCCAAGACCGAGGTGCTCGCATATTCGGCACATATACTTCCCTCGCCAACGTGACTCCACCTCCATACCTGACGCCCATCGTGCTCACGTCCAACACGGCCATACGCGATGCGATCGCAAAAGAGAATCTTTCAAACAAGATTGATGTCCTGCTTGATTGTGCAGGATATGAATGCCCTTTCAACGACGCCCTCTTTACCATGACGCCAAACGGCTCCGGCCGAGTGGTCGTCATGGCCGTCCACTCCGCAGATGGCTTGTTCCCAATCGACATGCGCACGTTTTACACCAAAGCGTTGACGATGAAGGGCATGAAGTCGAGCATACTCAGCTCCATCGAAATCAAGGCGTTCCTGGACCTGCTCTCCGAAAAGATTGACAGCGGGGTATTCCAGGGCCCACAGGCAGTTGTTACAGTGGACATCAAGGACACGCTTGCCGTGGCCGGTGCATTGAGGGAGGTATTGATGCGGTCCTCGCACGTCCGTTCAGTCATCGTGCCTTGACCCACGAATGTATAAGCAAACCCAGTTTGTTCGGAAAAACCAGGGATCTATCGTATATTGTTGTACAACTCGAAATGATGCGGGGTTGCCCATGTAAAGATATTTTAGAAATATGATGATTGCGGCACGTATAGTATGTGTATGTCGTGGGACTACCGTCTGAAACGCGTTCCGTGAAATTAATTCTTCTCGCTGTCGGATTGGCGGGGTTCTCGACGGGGTTCTCGGGCGAGCGGCACCCCATTCACACCCAACTTCACGTTTCTGCAAGCGGGAATGAATGAGCATTGAGGAAGCTACACACGTTTCTTAACACGCTGACCGTATTAGCGCGGCCCCAAGGATTGTCAAAAATCCAGCGGGACTCGCCGTAAGGAAAACACAATTCAACTGTGCTCGAAACGGTTCGCTCAACGCCACTGGCCGTAAAGGTAAAACGTCACGAGAGCACCCACCGATTTGACATACGCATGGATGACACTAGGCCGTGCAGTCGAGGTCACGTCGGAGTAGATTGTGGCTACGCTCGCCGTGATGGGACCAGGATCGACATTCGGCGCATACACAGCCAAGTTGTGGCGGAGTTGAGCATCAAAGACCACGCCCGCGCTGGAAAACATGTTTTGGATCAATGGATACGACACACGGGTTCGCTCAGGTGCATACATTGTCAGACCGATAAACCCGCCGAGCATTTGCATGACCGTCGCGACGGCATTGCATATAGACATGGTCTCCGGCTTAGAAAGGGCTTGGACTAACGGACATGTGTGGTCAAATGTATTGTCGTTTCCTCTCTCTTTATCATAAACTCACGTGCTACGAATGCATTCTGCATAGTCGTGCCTAGGTGGATCATTCTTCAGGGTCAACATGTGCATAGTGAATAAATCCACACAGACACCCACCAGTCCCGATACCGTATAGAATCTGGTATATAATGAGCTTCGTTGAGGAAGTGTTCTCCGTGACAGTGAAGAAGAGACCACCAGAGACACAGCAGAACCTAATAGCAACTGTTGAGTAGACAGCCACATATTGAAAGCAATGACATACACAGGGCCACAAACCAGGATACTCCAATAGTGTCCAGTTCGCGATAAGATCAAAGCAGAGCTCGCTGTGGCAATTACTGAGGACAATACAAACGGCAACATGTCGATCGCAGAATGAAATGGGCTATGGCCGTAAACGGCTTGATAGAGCAAGGGGATATAACTTGGCATGGGTCAGGAAAGCGCATCAGTACGGAGAATGTGCGCGCACAAGATGAACGCCAGCATGTTGAACATTGTGAAGAAGACGACGATACAAGCCCCGATTCTGCATTGCAGTTAGTATTTGCATGCATGTCGTGTCTAGTGCCCTACTTAGAACGGCATGCGATGACCTTCAGGGGTAAAATACCCCTATCACCTTGGTGACGCTCCCATAGGAACAGACAGGTCAGGAGCAGGATACATACACACAGAAGCTGTGCAAAACCAGTGAGGCCACTCCATGATGGCGGAAAGAAGAAAACAACCATACAGTGATCACAACCGGCGAGTTCCACCCGTTACTGCTACCCCATGAAAGTGGCAAGAGGAGAACCACCATGGCTGCAATAGAGAGGAAGCAACCTTGTCTACATAGTAAGTCAGGCCCGAGGGCGCAAATTGTGGAATGATTACCTATCCAATCCATGTCAACAAAGCCCTTGATCGCTGCCCTTTCCGCAGCCCCTGTCAATGGTTTATGAAGTGGGAGTTTCAAAATGATAACCAAACAAGCCAACGCGCCCATTGGCAAATTGATGTCTGGAAGGTAGTATGAATTAATATCCATGAATGACAAATCTTCTTACAGAAGCACCAGCGCCCTGATGCGAAAAAAAACTCAGTTCCAAGGGTACAATGCTGAGGTAAAGCTTACAAGTCAGATGGGTGGTAAACGCGCCTAAGGGCCGAAATGAGGAAAACGCCTAATCCATAAGGAACGATCGATAACTTACCCCCTAGCAAGGGTCCCACGATGCTCGATAGGTTAAACAATGCGCCGATAGCTGCAAAGACGATGGCTCGGTATCGAATCTCGGTGCTCTGCCCAAAGACACATGAAGGTAACATAGGCCGTGTATGTCAGAAGACTCACCTCGGCGATGATTGTCAGCACAGAGACACAGATACCAGCAGCGCCGACCCCAGCGAAGATGCGCCCAAAGATGAGAAAATGGACTATCGGTGCTGTACCGCAGAAGAGCGAACCCATTTCAAATATCACAATCGCAGTCATGTAGACCCTGAAGAGCGTAAGCATACTGTGAGAAGTGCTGCGAACACTGAAACGTCTACCTACCATTTAGTTGGGAAGACAATCAACGCCTGCCCATACATGGGCGTAAACGCCACTATAGTAAGGATGTATCCGGCAGTGACCCATGTCACATCCTGCAGTGCATTGAAATCCGAAACGATCACGGGAAGTGCAGTTGCAACAATGGTTTGATCAAGCGCGATAAGCGTGATACTCAGCAATAGCGCAAAGATGACAACGATTAGGGGTCTGCCAGACAAGAGACGGCTCTCCATGGTTGATAGGCGACGTGGAAGGAGGGGAGAAAGATATCGGTGGTGCCTAAATTCATTTTCTCATGCTTATTACTGTGCATTGATCAAAACGAGCCATGTGCTTACCAGAGTCGGTTACAAGCTGCCAGTGTGTAACCTGTAGTTGTGGGTCAAGCTCAAAGCCAGGTCGAATTGCGATGGGAACAATAATTCCCCAAGAGAGTCCTGACTCACGCCGAGGTGACAGTCTAAAAGATCGACAAATGGACCGCCAGAGAGTGGGGAACCGGCACTTTTCAATCTTTGGCCAGGTTCCAATTCAACGTTGATATAGGACGGTCTTGGTTGGTTCAGCAGCAAAGGGTTTGGCGTGCTGCCGGCATTTGTACAAGCGCTGTTATTCACAGCCTAGGCAGCCATCGAAAACCCTGAGGGTTGGCAAGGTGTGGTAGAATGCGGAGACTACGAATTTCGGAGCCGAACAAAAAGTCTTCGGTTAACCCATCGGATCGTGCTCGCTTGTTCTCCCGTGGCCAAGGTTTACACGGACCAGTTCGCACGATCAAAGGTCGAAGAAGATCTGGGTTTGTGACATGTATGTCATAGGTCCCATATCCTGCAACCTGGGATGCTTTGCAAAATCAGTCTATTTCACACATGCCCGAATTCACCCTAGGGCGGGTACCCTTTGTATTTATTTATTTTTCCCTGAATTATTTAATGTATCTTCAACGTCATTTGTGAGTCCTGGCTTGTCACGCACCTGCACGCCTTGTCGATTTCGAACGGTCGATCTTTACAAAGTTACTGGTAAGCGAGTGCCCGCTTTTCCGCGGTACCCTCAGGTTCCTGGTTGCCCCTGTTACGCTTGCTTTGCGGTGCTCTTGTACTTACAATGCTAGCGTCAGTCGTAAGAAGGACCATATTCTTTGTTCCAGGAGTCAGAGGTTCCGACTCTTGGAAAAGCTGCTCAGAACGCTCCTGAGTTAGCACACCTGTTTATGTAATTTCCACGATCATTTCACGGGGACAGGTAACGTGGGACTATACTCCCCGATTCAGAGGTGTTCCCAGTGTATTATTCCACACGGCTGCGCTCCAGTGGGTGAACAAATAATAATTCCAGATACATTATGTAACGCAAATATTAGTCCGAGAAGCCTGGTACTAAATGACATACAATGTCGTAAATTGCTTCCCTCGGGGAGGACGCGGTAGTCCGTTAATAGCAAAAGAACTCCTCGAGACTACGGCCAAAGATAGCCAAACCATTCTCGATCGTTTCATCTGTTCCGACAAAGGTGGCACGGAAGAAGTTGACACGCTGCCGGTTCATCGTTAACATGAATGCGACCAATGGCAAAAGCAACAGACGTACATCAGCAATGTGGCTATCGGATTGCACACCACACCCCGAGCGAT
Source organism: Boletus barrowsii (assembly GCA_038088775.1). NCBI lineage: Eukaryota > Fungi > Basidiomycota > Agaricomycetes > Boletales > Boletaceae > Boletus > Boletus barrowsii. The sequence continues at coordinate 36,019 of JBBPJP010000084.1, read as the reverse complement.
CCACGATCGCAAAGGTAGATGCGGGCATCATCACCAAGCCACATTCAAGAAGCTTACGGAACAGCTCGTCCATCAACTCCGCGGTGTTCGACATGGGCCCCACAAGAAGCTTGGTGTCTTCCACTGGCAGTTCCCTGTAACGGGGATGAAGATAGAGATTGATTTTGATCCATACAAACATCCCGGATTGTGGAACTTCCGCCGATGCGAGGCCAGAGCCGGCGACCTTGCGTTCGAATACGTCCATGAAGAGGTTTCGTCGGCGCTCGTACTCGCGGCAAAGAGATGCCACCCATTTCATAAATCCGTCGGTGCCCCAACCTCGGCTTCCCAGGAGTTCTGAAATGAAGGCCTGTCCAAAGCCGTGTGGGTGTTGCGAGGAAGAGTCTGTAAGCATGTCCAGCTTTTCTGCGAGAAACTCATTGCATGTAACCCAGCCCAGCCGCATTCCCGGCGCAATAATTTTACTGAAGCTATACACGGAAACGGTGAACTCCGGCGGTCATTATTCAGCTTGGCTGGACTTACCTATCTAGGCGCATGACACGCCCATCGTAGTCCATAGATAGAAAAGAGCGGGGAAGAACCTCAGCCATAGCGTGGGTAAAACCAAATCGTTCGATCGTTGTTTGCCGGATATCAAGATCGTACTGCAAGAAAAAGTATGGGTCATCCTCAAGAATGATGACATCCCAATCCCGTGCAATTTGATATATTTGTCGCCGTCTCTCAAGGGAGAGTGTACTTCCGGTCGGGTTTTGAGAGCAGCTGATTATAAACTTGAGTTATGATCATAGCCGGGTGCGTGGTAAGCTGAAATGACGCACGGGATTGTGTAAAGAACATGAGGGCGCTTCCCCCGTGAATCTTCATCCCAGTTAGCTAAGATGTACTGCATATCCGATGGTATGAGGCCGTCCTTGTCCATTCGAATTGGTACCCAGTTAATACCAAGGGGAAGCGCTGCGTTGGTCATGGCGGAGAACGTGAATTCTTCACAGAGAAATGAGTCACCGGGGTCACCCAGCAGCCGGAAACACTTGGTAAGAGCATCGGCGTTTCCAAGACTAAGGGAGACTGTGTGCATCGGAGGTGCATGGATATGATCATTAAGCTCTGCAAGGGTGTCTCGTACTTGCTTCAAACCCGCGCCCGCACCGTAGGCCATGGCGGTTTTGAGGCTGAGCGCGCAAGGCTCATCCCTGTAGGACGAGATAGTCTGTTGTTCCCCAGTGCCCGCTCTCCAGGCTTGGACAGGGTCCTGCTCGTGGATAGAAGGAACCACAAGGTTCATCTCGCAGATGGGGTATAGCGTATGGTGTGGGTCACCTGCCAAGAGAAATTAATACCTACGCGTGAGCGATTCGGGCGCCGTACCATTGCCCATATTGATCGTTCCAGGTTTAACTTGGGCGACTTTCCAGATGGACTTGATTGGGTTTGGAAGCCTAGCTCTAGCCTCCGCCGACAAGTGGCGAGATAGGTCAGGCTGCCGTCGTTTCGAGGAAAGGTCACTTGTTGTAACATAGTAAGGCGACGCGACATAAACCATTACGGTGAAAAATTATCTCAGGAGGAGAGAGGGGTGCCGGGGGAGGAAACGGAGGTGTGAGTCGAGTTGTTGCAACCATGACCTTTTTGTTGTTCAACTATCCACTGCCTCGATCCGCGTTCGTTGCTTACGAGACGTTAACAGCCTGAAAAAAGAATGACACCAAGAACGACTAACGTGACTCCCCGGTTGGCGCTGATGCGGCCATACTTCCTTGACTGCGTTCAAACGGCTGGGCAGTATGATGCGGTCACTACATGTTACAGATCTCGAATTGGGATGGTGCCCTTCCGGGTCAAAGCGGAAGCAAAAAGGTAGTACTGCAGGGGCACCTAGATTGCTAGATCTGTGTGGAGATATCTGGTCCGAGCCCCATGGCAATGACTGGCCATGTGCAGAGCAGCTGAAATGAACAGCAGCCCAACAGCCATTATAATATTACGCAACAAGCAAGCCCTCCCATTGGTTGGTGCAACTCTCTAGGCGATGCTAATTCCGTCCATAGCGAGGCTCGGCTTGGGCTCGGCTGAACTGAACTGACGAGCGGATCAATGTTTGGATGGAATGTCCCAGTATGGAAATCGAACCAGTTCACCCGCCAACCAACCAGTGTCGGACCGCATCTCTTGTGTCAGAGTCGGAGCCAGAGAGTATTCGATAGATTTTTCGCATACCCAGTTGATACAGATTGTCGATTCTGCGAAGCGATACCTCATTTGTGACTCGTAACTGTAAGGTAGAAGCTATGTAAGTGAGTAATTGGGATGATCACTTATACTCCTTGCTCAGACCGAAAGATGACCAAAGATAACCCAACAGAAAGGATACATCAGAGGAATTACATCAAAATTCGTCAAGTACAATAGCGCATCCATCTTGATGATACCACCACTTACATTACAAGGACGACGCCAAGGGCTCGTCGTAAACCGGAGATGGCAACCCTGGAACCCCCGATCGTCAGCCTTGACAACAACCGTGACAGTGCCAAACCTACACCCGATCATTCCCCAACGACGTCAAGGGTTCGTATGGACGACGCCGCCGCCGCCATTAGCATGATCAAAACCGGAAACAAGCGGACCCGTTGACTGACCGTGCGCCAGCGTTTCCAGCCCATTTTAGGTCCAGGAATATGGCCGCATGTGTTGGCTACTATAGAATCATTGATCGCCTGCGATGAGAACGAGGTTAGAACAGTGAACCCAGTTTTACGAAAGTAGAGGCACGAGACGTGCGTTTCACCTTGACCATTTCGTCCCTAGCATACGCCGATTCTCCTTCTGTCGAGGATTCTGAACGCCTTTCAATGACAGTGCGGTACGCTTTGGAAAAAATTGGACCATGGCGTAGGTATTCATTGGTAGCTATGTGCGTACTTACACCCAACTTGGATATGATACCAGGTCGTAAGTGACAATCAGGCAAAATAGTTTCAAGGAAAAGTGTCCAAAAGAATGCTGTTCAAGGAGGAAGCTGTCATAGTGCGCTCGCGCTGCGCAAGGGTTAACTTTTAAGTCGCATATTCATTGGCATCAAGCAGCCTCCAGTCCAGCCGCACACAATCCACATCCAATGCACTCCAAGCAAGCTGAGGACGCATAGTAAGCAAGTCACCTGTACAACGGCAACATGGCAACAACTTACCAATTCCACCACAGCATGCGCACAGGTAACATGGGCAACAGAGCGGGTTTTCAAATGAGCCTACAGTCATGCAACGCGTCAGCACGACCGGTATTTGACATGATGACACCTTGCCTTTGCAGCACCAAAAGCTGAGCATTATGCCCGCCACAACCACAAGAGCCAACCCCACGAAAACGATAATGAGGTACACTGATGCGCCCGTCAACCCCTTCGTTACTCGTTGTGTACCTGGGGATGAACTCACGTTTGTTCTGGGTGAAGCTCGACTGCCCGCTGGATTGCCTCTTGCCTAATGGATTACTGCCAACATCCGCTCCCATGCTGACCAAGTCAAACAGGTCGACATCGTATACACACGAAATGAGCACTGTAGCCCCGACCCCGAGAAGCAAGAGTGCAATGGGGAGCAGAAACTTCCGCAACCTTGCCTGGTGACAAGCGCGGTGACGGGATGGGTTGGATTCCGATCCGCAGCAACACTGGGTCTTGGACTCCATATGAATCTGGCATTGATTGGCGGATTTTTCGTCATTGTACAACTCGACGCCGTATGTATTCATCGAGCATGGGAGAGGTTGTGCTGAGACTGGAGCCATGGTATCCGTGCAGGTTGTTGTACGGGGTCAAGGGAGATATGAAACATTTGACTTTTGCGGTGGCGCGCTCCAACAATCGGTCATCGCCACTTGAACAGCCCACTGCAGTGCTGAACAGGCAGCGACCAATCAGAAATCAGAACTCGCAAAGGTTGTGGCAGAGAGAACAACTATGTACTTGCTGCGTCACAGATGCAAGCTTGGTTCAAGCATGTTGCACATCAGCTATGTATGCCCAAACAATACAAGGGCAAGTACAGGTCGGTGATACCACAGCATTCGACCAATCCGTAGTCAATCACCAAGAGTCAATCTTTCTTCTCACCCATTGCACCTGCAGCATCGATGGCGTCAATGTCCTTCTGCGTCAACTCTGGCAAGTTTATCATAAGGACTTTGGCAAACGACAGATAGTGGCGCATACCAATATCACCCGCCGTTAGGTAACCTTGTAGGCGTGCCTTTCTGTTGCTTGATCTGATGGCAGCATACAAAGTGAGCAAAAATTCTTTGAAGAGGATAGTGCCCTTACGTGACGACTACGGCGCCTTTGGCCTTCGTCCATGCCAATAACACTTGATCCGGCGTAGCCCCGAGCCTCGAGGCAATTCCATTCAATGGCGCATCCAGGGGACCACCGGGCTCATGGGTAATCGGGCTATGCAGTGAAGGTTAGTCGGCAGACAAACAGTGGAGGGTAGCGACCGACATTAAGGCGCTGTAAGCCTCAACCACAATGTCGTGCCTCGCTGCGTATTCCAAGATGGGAAGTTGACGGCGGTACACATAGGGGTGTAAGAGGATCTGACATCGCAAGATTATAATGGTTCGTATTTTGGTGGCTTGTTTCTCGTGATACAGACCTGGTTCACGTCCGGCTTAATTTTGGCAGAAGCAAGCAGTACCTCGAGATCCTTTTCGTCAAAATTGCTTACGCCTATACTCCTGCAGATTTGTGAATTCCGTGCAGCAAGGAAAACAAGGAGTACGGAAGACTTGTACCTTGCCAGACCAGCTTCCTTGATCTTTTCCATCTTGGCCCAAGCTGTGGGGATATCGGGAACGGCAAGGCGTGGAGCATGGATCAGATATAAGTCAACATACTCTACCCCAAGCTATAAATGCGGGCGTCAGAAACAGGACGGTCATCCATGATCGGAATCCTCAGAGACTCGCGTTGGTAACACTGTTGCGAATCGACGTATCAATGTCTAAGCCATTTGTACCGGAATACTTGGTGGTGATGAAAACATCTTCACGAGGAAGGCTGGTCTCCCGCAAGGCGATACCGGCCTCTGTTTCATTTCGGTAGGCCTGCGCGGTGTCTGGTCACACGATGAATGCTGTTGCTCAAGCGACTGTCTTCGATCCAAACCTCACCGATATGTTTAAATCCAGTTTCCAATGCCAGTTTCACCCTATCCGTGGAAACTTGATCGTTGCCCGTTTTCCATGTGCCCCATGCGATGTTGGGGATAGAATACCCTGCGTAACCGACATTGAATGATAATTGGGCATTCAGGATCTGTGTACTTACCAGAGTTCATGCGCACAGAGTCCCAAGGCATATTAGTGTGCGGTACAGATGAGCAACAAGACGGTGGGTGAAAGAGGGAACGAGAGAGGGCTGGGTGAGTATTCTGCATATACTCATTCTCAGAAGGATATCAATAGACTTGCCAGTGATGTCGGGGTGGGAAGCGATGGTTAGTCAGTACACTGGCAGTGGCTCGCGGCGCGGCTCCTACCAACATATCATTGCTCACCTCTCTAAAGGAAGAACACTCGACTAGAGCCGGTTCTCCCACTTTGACGGAAATAGCAAAAGTGGCTTGTTGCAATGGTCTGACGGGCATCATCCCAGTCGACCGTGTACATATGAAGAGGGCCAAGTTTACCACAAGGACACAATAGTCACTGGCTACTAGTACCGTTGACTTGTGCCACGGCTGCTGGGGCCACATGGTCACCGGTAGTTACCGTACCAAGGGGAGGAAACCATCCCCACGCTGCCAAGTTGACTCGGAAGTCACCTGTCCGACCATCAGTGACTTCGATACCCTCTGCCTCGAGTGCTTCACGTTGGCGCTGTGCGCCAGTTGTTCCTGGACCGCGCGAAGAGATCGTTCCGGCTGCTGAGATAACTCTATGCCATGGCACGGGCGGTGTGACATCCGGAGATACAAACTTCAAGGCTGTCAACGTATAGTCGACAGAATCTGAAGGAGAGATGGTACGAAAGCGGACCTTGGCCGACATGCCGCGCATGTCGAGGCATGCCAATCAACTTGGCAATGTGGCCTGTAAAATGTCAGTGAGCGGAAAATGTTGAAATGGTAAACGGGCAAGTCCACGCACTATAGCTCGTTACTTTTTGTGGAGGGATTCTGTACCGGCAAAGGTGAGGCTCTTTGTCATGAAGGGCGCCCAGTATCTAGAATTTTGAAAGGCCTACTGTCGCACGATATGGTAAACCTGTCCAAGTGATCAACTTGGTACCTCCGGCATCGATGTGATGGACCACGGTAACCACTCACTGCGGCGTGGAACTCTGCACTATCCATCACTTCTTTACTAACGATGGCGGGACTCAGCGACGTGAGTCAGAACGGTCACGGCAAAATCATCCCACGCTGGGTCAAACACAGCTTCGTCAAGTCACTGGCATCCATCATCTGGTCTGAGTCGTCTGGCTTGTCTCGTTCGGTGGGTTGGTGACCAGACCAGCTCGAAATCATGTTGCAATGCTTACAACGCCTCAGTCCGAGTCGGTACTAAAATCAGGTTCAGGGCATCTTCTTTTCCATGATCACTGCCTCCTCAGTGGCCTGATCATTTCCATGTCACTATGACCAATTATGACTCCTGTCATCTAGGCTCTTCTTTTTGCTACTGGGGGGTCGTAGAGTGGGCGGGCTCACATAGTATTCGCTCCGTCGGCATCGCCACAGGTGAATCCGTCGGTCCGACCAGGGCCTCGTACCACACATTGCACAAGATCCGGTCGACGCACGCCGTATGACGAGAGACGGCGTATACGAAGCAACTCGAAGTGCCCATGTGCTTCGTGAGCCAGATACCGTAGCCGCAAAGCTCAACCAAATTTATCAAGCCCTCACAAATCCCCATCAATCTTTGTCCCGAGGTCTTCGTTCAAAACGTGTCCTGCAGCACGAGGCTTCCAATATGCAGCCTATTCTTGGCAAAGGTTGAATCAAGGGATGTCCGTTTCCCTGCGTTTGTCGGGAATGGTTGCAACGGATGGATGGTATCTCTGGCCAAGGTGCTTCTGCTGCAGATCTGCACGCCATCCTCGGCCCGAGTGGCATGACATCAGATAAGAGCATATTTCGGCCAACAGGTCGTATGCATGACCACCCCCGGCCCATCATCGAATCACGAAGTTTGTGGTGTTCCTTGTGGCCTCATACCAGCTGACGGTGCATGCGCCACATCCATGAATCATGAATCAATATTACTTCCGTCTGGATGGGTTCACCCATCGGGATGGACGGCGTCTTTGGGACGCTTCCTTGCCACCGGACAATGGCTTGGACTGGTAGGGAGCGTTCCATTCTCATACTTTCCTGCTTCTTATCTCTCGATGTCCAACTCCTGGCTTCGACGCTCGATGTCAACGTGGTGGATCGAGCAGGCGGGGTGGGATAGTTGATAGGCATTGCGATCTTGTGGTCAGCCGGTATCACATGGACAACGTCATTGCACGCTACACTTGGACAAGGCCACCCATGTGGCATCTGTAACATTATGGTACCATCCTCTGTTCTCGAAATTCTTCCGGTAAACCGGGTATACGATATTATACCCGTGCAGTTCTTCATGAATTTCAAGTAGCACGGCATGACAATGGCCAGCTGAAGTGCGGCAGTCACACCATGTAACCATGACAAGAATCATTTTAGCCAAATACTTCGACAAGATAGAGTTGGTATTGAAAGACGAGAGCTTCTTTAGGGTAAAGGCAAAACAACAGGTCCCCTCATAGCCAGGCAAATGTCGAGATATTCTGGGTTAGATTCGGGTGTGATGATCCCTCGTCTTATACAGAAATCAATCAACGCCATCGCAGAGCTTGGCTTGAACCGTCCTTGTAGCAAGCGTTGCATCACCTCCTCGACGTCCATCAACTGGAACGTATCAACCTCTCCGTCCTTGGCGTTTGTGCGCGGCATGATGGTACCATCGTTGGGCAGACGAAGCTCGTAGAGGTAGTAAATCCCAGGTAGGATCCATTTTGAGGGTGACTGGTTCGTGAAGTTGAGCATGCCTGTGGAACGCGCGTGTCTCCTGACGAAATCTGATGGGAGAGAGGCTTCTTCTGTGCATTCGCGGATGATGGTCTCATTAGGGGTCTCCCCAAGTCCCATCCCACCTCCCACGGTGCAGTCATACCGTCCAGGCCACCTAGTGAGCAGGTCGAACCACGAACAAAATATAGATGAATAGACGCACGTGCTCTTCGTTAGTGACCTGCGGGGGATCCAGAGCATTGTTTTGTTCGTTACAGGACAATCATAGAATGCTGGATTCATCTTAGGAGAGCGCTAGCAAACGGCAACAACAAGTTTACCTATGAGGAGACAGCCAAAGTTGGCAAATCCAAACAGAGGGAGTGCGGCGCGCTCGATCCCGAATGCAATATTCGAGGTAGTACCTGGACGTTCCTGTTGAGGCAGATATACGGGATACGTTTCGTCGCTCCAACCTAATGTACTGAATCAAAATCATGGGGACGCAACGGAAACAGACACCCATACATTTCAAAACATCCGGAAAGAGACCCTCTGCTTTCCACCTTTCCAACACCACACGCATGGCCTCTGTCCTGGTCTCAGAGTCAGCAACGTGGTTCGCAAAACAGATGGTCCAAGGGGAATCATCTGGTCTGCGAAGCACGTTCCAAATCGATTCTTTCCCAGTTTCCTTGTCGTTTTTAAGGATTTCCTCCACGACTTTGGGTCTCAAGAAACCGATGGGGCTCGAGAGCGACGTCGAGCGTAGGAATATTGGGAGGAGGCGTTCTTCCTCTTCGGGAGGAGTAAAGCCAGCATTGCACGATGCGCGATGAGTTATGGTAGCGTCGTCGAAAGGACCGAACGGAAGGGCAAGGTTGATCGCAGAATGTACGAGTGGTAGTAGGCAAAGTTGGTGCCGGCCCACAGTGGTGTTGAAGGTTCGAAAGTAAGACGTTGTGGTCCCACTAACTCGGGGACCGAGCAGCAAGAGGTTGGCCCTCCCAGCATGGAGCAGATGCGGCTTACACGCACGCGTCCAAGTGCCAGCGTAATGTTTGAGGTGGAAGTACATGACTGAGTGGGTTTTTGTCGGACATCCTGCACGGTCCGGAGCAACCCGGTGGCTTGAATCCTAACTCGATGGCAAAGAACTTGGTACAACGCTTGGTACACACAATACAAGACTCGTAAATGTACAGTGGCTTACTGAGGATCTCTGGACTAACCCGTATCCAAAACTCATCCGAAACGTCAGCCTACCACTCGAGAGACTCCCGGACCGGAGCCTCTCGCTTCCAGTCAAATATACCCCCGCGTGCCTCGAACATCTTCTCATCAAAGCCCGAGTCCCGGAGCGCATTCTGTACGCCCACCTCCAATAACGATCTTCCAGGTTTCTTTCCCCCGTCTTGACAATTCAAAAATCTGACCTAGCGGTTAACTTCGATTGGATTTTCATAACAGGAACCACATACCTCATCCGCTCATCCAAGTTCAGGTAAGAATCCTTCATGGACTCGTTGTCCTCTGGGACGAGACACTTTTGACCAGCATGGCGAGAGATGAAAGCCTGAAACTGCTCCTTGGTGATGACGAGATTGCGGGCGTCGCGAAGTGAGCCCGTCTCCGCCCCTGTATTTTCTGAGTCCAATAAAAGTACCTGGAAAACCTGGCCAATCAAATGAATCAGAACCCCGATCTAGGTCGCAAGAGGGCCCGGGGTAATACCTTCCAGCGAAACGGCGCAAGCTGCTCGATTTGATCATTCATGTCTTCCTCCCAATTATTGCTATGAGAAGAAAATTCAGTAAGTGATATTATCGACCGCGACAGAAATACGTGCATGGTGATGACGGTGTTGATCTTGACTTGAATACCCTTCTCTCTTACCCACTGAGCGACCTTGAATACGTCGCCAATGTGAGTCGTGGCGGTCCCATTTTCCGCGCGACCCTGCTTGAGGTTGATCTCTGTGTCAAATGAATCGCAGGAAATAGCCATGACGTCGAGATATTGGCCGTATATATCAAGCCATTTCACGGTCACCTTCGAGCCATTGTTCACAACCGAACACGACTCGAGAAGAAGTTCTTCTTTACAAAATTTGAAGACCTCCCCAATATAGCGGGCTTGGAGAAAGGGTTCCCCGCCGCTGATGTTGAGTTTCTTCATCCCCGCATTCGCGAGCATGCGAAGCCCACGCTTGGCATCCTCGAGAGGGAGAATGAATTCGTTGGTGTTGGTGTGGAAGCAAAAATGACACTCATAGTTACAGCGCCTATTCGGAAACCAGTTCACCGAAACCGGGACCTTCGCAGGTGCTGTGTTGAAGAAAGGAATAGACACATCAACCCAAGTGAACTTCATGATGAGATACAGCAATGGTGGTCTCCAAGACCGGTTCTTAATGGTGGATTAGGAAAGGGGGGGATAAAGGCATGCACTGCACCTCGAACTTTATAGGCATGAGGTGCGGACATCGGCCGCAACCGAACTCTATACGGTGTCTTGATGTGTCTATCATGGTGGGCGTTTTCCAACACGAGACTGCCGATATAGAGGGTTTTGTTCATTTAACAGGTCATCCCCACGGTTGTGAGTATCCACTTCAGGGATCAAGATGTGTTTCAACGTTCAGGGAACGGAAATTACACCGAATAGAGCTTCTGTAGAATGGCAGAACCCGCATTGTAAGAACAGAGTGATCTTAGCGCCGTTGTACACTTACCTCACCATCTTCCCCATCCGAACAGAGAAGGAAGGTTGCCGGTGTACCGGAGCCAGGAATGGAATTTGTGAATAGTTGCCCGTCAGTGTCTACCGGGAAAGTTCAGCGTCAATGACAATGGGCTAAGACGTACTCACCGTGTGGGCAGTCCGAATATGGCGGGAAGTCTGATAAGGTTTTGAAACTCAAATGCTACATAACGTACGGTCACCTCGATTTTCACCATATCCAGACATGCTGATCAGTAGGCCCTCGCGCACCTGTTCGCACCAGATAAGTAAGCAAGAAAATACAATCAAGTTGCCATTTAGTACAGAGTGTGACATCGCCGCATCACGGGTTTCTCAGACGACGAGCCCGAGCCAGATGGCAATATTAATATCGAGTAGTAGTATTCCCTCCATACCAGCGTGGTACGAACGGCCTGCTGATCAGCGTGTCTCATTCGGGTGCTAGCAAGTACTGGTAACCATAAACATATCTTGGTTAAGAATGTGAGTACTTCTTGTGGGTGTACTGGCTGAGACACATACCTATCCATCTTGTCGCCACCCCGCGGCCGAGGCCCGAGGCCCCAGCATGCATGCCAAGCAGATTCCGAAAGCTGGCTCTGATTCCACCCAGGCACTCGACTTCTTCTCCAGGGATCAAGTGAGCCTTTGACTCTGTCGACTGAATATTTGATGTTGTGCCCTAACATTCAACGAGATCGATGCGACTGCTTTCGCAACTGCAAAGAGTGATGAAGGCTCCGAAGTTATACTTCCTATGAAAAGAAATTTAGCAGGAGATCGTGCATGAACATTGTTTATATCCGTATCGGGCGTATTAGGCTCTATGCACCGTGCTGTGCTTATCACGATTTAGTCTTGGTAGCGATCTCCTCCAGCCTGAGCCTAACTACATGAGTTGGCGACCCACGAGACCGTTGTGTTTGAACTTACCAGTCCAGGTATACCGCATCCAATGGTGGACTCGTCCTGCCAAAAAGAGTATGCAAACGTGGCTACCAAATTATGTAATCGCTCCGAGACCACTTTCCCTGACAGGGGTGTGTGTAGGTCCTCACCATCGGATGTCTCAGCTAAGTCACTCGCCGTTGGTGTATATTACTGCGTACCGTACTCAACATGTTCGTTCCCGCCGAAGTACTTGTAATCTTCAACTTCCAAGCCGAGTCAAAGCAATTCATGGATCAGCGCGTCAAAGCGGTGGGTGCTTTCAGCTCTGAACAATGGAATCGAGATGACTCCACACCGCAATATTGTTTGGTGTGGAACGAGTGTGGACCTCAGCTGTCAGCCACCCTTGCGAGGGTATTTAGGCTCGTCCAACACGCGACTCCCCTCCAAACATCTTGCCTTCCTTGCTTCTCTTATCTGACCGCCACACTTCTCTCGCTCTCGTTGTCTCTGTCATACACTATTATACCCTGGATGCCACACCCCGATAAACGTGTTCAACGCGTACAATACCCAAGCACGCGAGTTGCTTGAATGGATACAACCACTGCGGGTTCTGTTCCATCGTGTCCTCGTCATTCTGGCCCTTGCGACCACCGCGGAACCCCTCACCAAGCAGTCGACTTTGTTTTCGCCGACCCCGATCGATACTCCCATCCACCAGGCAAGACGGCACGCGAATTGCCCGAATGTATCGATCCGTCGTGACTGTGGCGAAACATGGTTTGTGTCCTCGCCGCTTCCGCCCTTCGTCCTCCACGCGGTCGAATTTTCGTTACCCATCGAGTGCGATCTCGCTCGAATCCTCCGGGGAGGACGGCACGCGAGATGCCCCCATATAATACCGTTCGCGACCGCAGCGAGCTATGATTGTTCCATTCCCATCACAAGACTCTGTCTATTTCATTATACTCGCCATGCTCGATCATGCTCGAGTCCTCTGGTCGAGATGGGACGCGAGTTGCCCTCGCCACCTCACCGCTCAGCTCTCCTCTCCATGTGGCCTAATATCGTTACTCGACGAGCCCGATTATGCTCCAACGCTCCAGGCTACTACCGGTGGCCACCACTTCCTCTCGCTCTTCTGTCGTTCCTCCCACCCGGGATCGATCCTCAACCCCCAGACAAGCCTGCACGCGAGTTGCCCCCGATCTTCATTGTTGGTGTCCTCCCTGCCCTCCCTCACGCGGACGATTTTGCTACTTTCCGAGCCCGACCACGCTCGCATTCTGCAGGCAAGGCGGTACGCGAGTTTCCCGAACACACTCCCGCGAGCTGCGAATAATTCCGCCCACCATCGGCCTCATCAAGAAACTCCTCTCCACACGATCTAAATTCATGCTCGAATCCACAGGCAAGGTGGCACGCGAGATGCCCGAATATACAGATCGTCGCGGCTAGAGCCAGGTCTGACTCTTTGTCCCTGCCAGTCCCGCCTCTCGCGTCTACATTGACAAGGGACTCCCCCACGCGATCTATTTTTTTTACTCGCCGAGCCCGACAGTGCTCGAGACTCTGACAAGACGGCACGCGAGTTACCCCGATGATACCACCCATCGCGACTGCGGCGAGCTATGATTGTCTTTGTCCTCGCCATTTGCGGTCGTCAAGGGACCCTTCATGCGGTCAAATTTTATTACTCGTCGACCCTGATAACACTCGAATATCCCAGACGCAAATCGCATGAATATATCGCGACCACAGCAAACTATGGTTTCTGTGTCCTTGTCACCCTGGATTTCACACCCACCAGTCGATTATCGTCACTCGCCGAGCCCGATTATGCTCGCACCCTCCAGGCAAGATGGCACGCGAGATGCCCACACTTTCCGATTATTCTGACCACAACAAACTATGATTGCTTAACGTATCATCGGCCATCATGAGGGGACTGTTTTCTACTATTCTTCCTCGACGAGTCCGATCCATGCTCGAATCCACTAGGCACGCGAGATGCATACAACTACAAGCTGTTATTCTCTATGCTCTTTCCACCCAGACTCCTCTTACCCGGCGTCACACTATTAACCGACGAGCTCGATCTAATGGCAAGACGGCACGCGAGATGCCCAAACGTACCGATTATCGCGACCGCGACGAACTGTGCATATTTCATCCGTCTTCGGGTCCCATCACAGGACTCTGCTCTACCCGCACGGCCTAATATCGTTGTTTGACGAACAAGCAAGACGGCACGCGAGATGCCCGAACTCACCGATTGTCGTGACTGCAACCCGCTCTCCTTGCCACTGGCCATTTGCAACAATAAGCCTCGGTTACTCGACCTACGCCCAACGAGGATCCATGTTCCCAGCGAGGTGCACAAATCATCGGTAAACAATTATTGTGCGACTCCGAGATGACACGCAATGTCCCCGTCGTCTACAACGACCCTCTCAAGACGACAATGTGCATCCTAGTAGCTTGCTAATTTCACAGGGAACTCGGCAAAGAAGATTCAGTGCTACCTTCGTGGGGCGAGCTGCGCAAGACCCTACAAAAAGCACGACGTGAAAGAGGGGGGTTGTCGTTCAGAGAGAGGATCTATGTTGGGAATAAGGTGCGTCCAGCAGTAGGGCTGGTCTTTGATTTCAAAGGCTTTGCCTGCTGTTGGACCCTCCTTGTTTTCGATAGGCCTCCTGGACTTTCCCTCTCACTTGATGTCGGCTTTGACAAGAGTGAACCACTGAATTCAACGCGTGCGATATTGAGACTCGGCGGGTGACATCATTGAGGTCAAGACGCGCTCGTCATGATCTGCAGAGCAGCTGATATGAATGGCCGAGGGCACAAATTTCATTGGCCGCTTCAGATCGTGTCCTACAGCAGCGTAGGCTTACTCAAGTCCCTGAGAAAAAAAGAACCTCGGATAGCCTGAGAAATACAGGTCTACAACAAGACGCAACAAGTACTACTCTTCTGCTCAATGCCAGGTTTTCATCACCAATTCAGAGATTCGGGTTCAGGCTCTCTCGTCCATTCAAATATCCCACCGCGATCCAAAAAAGTCCTCTCATCAAACCCCGAGTCCAAAAGTGCTGTCTCAACGCCAACGTCGAGAATCGATCTTCCTGGTTTCTTGCTGTTGTTACTACAATCTAGGAATCTAAAAGGCCACGATCGTCGTCTCAGCATTGCATTGATCCTCAAAGGTGTAGCACCGCGTACCTCATTTTTTCATCAAGGAGCAAGTACGAATCCTTCATCGCAACGTTGTCTTCCGGGACGAGCGACGGTTGTTGTGCATGTCTGTCAAGAAAGGCTTGGTATTGTTCGCTTGTGACCGTCAGGTGGCGCCCATCGCGAAGAGAATTGGAACCTGGGCCCGTGTTTTCCGAATCCAGCAGTAACACTTGGAACACCTATTTGTGGAGTTCAGCCTCCAACATCGCATACACGTCAGGTTGCGACGAACCTTCCAGCGGACAGGGTCAATCTCCTGGATTTGGTCGTTCATATCCTCCTCCCAGTTGTTGCTAAAAGGAACCAAGTTTGGTTAGCGTCAAGCACGGCGGAAGATGGTCGAGATACTTGCATTGTCACGACCGTGTTAATTTTTACCTTGATCCCCCTCGCCTTCGACCACTCTGCTGTCTTGAACACTTTGTCGATGTGCGTGGCAGAGGTCCCGTTTTCCGCTCTTCCCTGCTTGAGATTCGTTTCGACGTCAAAGGAATCGCAAGAAATGGCTATCAGGTCGAGGTATTTCCCGTACGTGTCCAGCCATTTTTCGGTCACCTTCGAGCCATTGCTCACGACGGAACACGACTCGATGTGAAGCTCTTCTTTGCAAAACTTGAACACTTCCCCGATGTACACAGGTTGAAGGAATGGCTCCCCGCCGCTAATGTTGAGTTTCTTCATGCCGGCGTCGGCGAGGAGACGAAGCGCACGTTTTCCTTCGTCCAGAGGGAGGATATAGTCATTGGTGGCGGTATGGAAACAAAAATCGCATCTGTAATTGCAGACACGATGGGGAAACCAGTTGACGGAGACTGGTACGAATCCAGGCTTTGGGGCGGGTTTCAAGATGGGTAGGGATGGAAATGGGAAGGAGGTGTTGAGCCATTTGAATGCCATGGTTGGTTGGTGGACGCGCTTGGGCGAATGGAGACGACAGAACGCGCGGTCGGGTCCTTATACGTTGTGAGTGGCCACAAATAAAATTATATTCGATTATGATTGTTTTGGATATCAGACGACGCCGATACCAGCTGACTGCAAGCGAGGAAGTTCGCCGTTGGAGGTAAAGAGACTGCTGTATCAATTACGTCCCATACCCTTTGGGCGCACTACGGCGCTCATTCCAAGAACCGAATACCTCATCCCGACTGCCAGCTGCTAGATGAGACACATTGTGGTGGAACTCACGACCAATTTGAACAATGTGTTTCTTGACATGAGCATGTGGTTCACCGATGCAACACGTGTCGCTTGTCATGTCAACGAGTGGTGAGCCTCGAGTCTATTTCTCGTACTCTAGAGGGCCGAAAGTCAAGTTACAGTGTCTTTACACGAAAGTATGTGGTTGTCCTACCGTGCGCCTCGCGTTCGCCAGCGGCGTGTTTACTACTCTGGTATATCTTCCAGTTTGTAAGGAAAAGGGGCTATCTCCGGTAGCCTCGTGTTAGTGGCTGTGTAGTTAGAGGTAACCATCAACTTCCCCTAGCGACCATGGACACTGGCCTAGATTGCGGCTGAAAACAATTCCAGGTGCGATCTGCCTCACGCATCGTTGATATCCCATCAGCAGCATCCCAACCTCCAACCAAGACTACAGGTTAAAGCCGTTCTGAGCCGCGGAGGCAAGGAAACGGGATATGTATACAACCAAAGCGATGAGCGCTGCGCGACGATGCACGGATCGCGCCGTAGTACGTGTACAGCATGACGGTTAGTCGCTAGGCCACCACGTCAACTGGTCATCGCCTGTGGTACCAGCGTCGTAATGTGCAACAGTGGACCAGTTCAACGGCTACCTGCCAGTGCGACAAGCGTACGGGTATCTACCTTGCTACGATCTGCTGAGCCATTGGACCCAGACAGCTGCGCACCAGGCCGATCTAAATATTCCCCGACCGGACGCTGTGCAGTGTAGAACGGTTATATATTTGGGCACGTCTCGTCAGTTTCAACATCCTGCACCTCCCTGTGCCCTGGACTATATCTACTGCAATGGATACCGCTCAATTTAACACTTCCGTGAGTACCATGTTCCTTCCTCCACCTCTCTCCGTTACTAACCCCCTCGCCAGGTTTGCAATGTCGTCCAGCTGATCCCCACACAGAAGATCACCAGCTGCGCGCATATAGCCAAGCTGCTTGGGGAACCAAGCAAAGCCAGGCGGGTTAGCGAAGGTTGGTTTGCACCTTGTTATCGTCATTGCAGGCTACAATGTTTGTGTAGTCGTCAAGTTCCTTGGACAGACTTCCTCCCTCTTGCCATGGCACCGTGTAATTTCGACCTCTGGAATCATAGCCAGTCGCGGCGATCTCGGCCACGTACAAAAAAGCGCACTCGAGGTCGAGGGAGTACGTGTGTTCAGTGGCTCGTATGGTGAATCGCGCGTGGAGTTTGATCAGTGCGGTTGGTTCCCCGAGCATTTACTTGTTGCCACAGAGATGGACTCTGATGATGAGTGGGGTGCATAATTTGGCCTCGACTTTCATCCGTCACGATCTGTTTCTCCCGCTATTCTCGTCCCATTTCCACCCCCTCCGATAGGATACAGCCGTGCTCTGCACATGCACTCCTAGTTTCTGTTTTGCATAACCTTTTCCCCTACTTTTGGTCCTTTGAAGCATTCAACGCTCTCGGTTTTCAAGTTCGTTTTTTTGGTTTGGAGCTCGACTGTTTTGATGTACAAACCACACTCACTGTATGTCTTACGACCAATCGGAAAATGCCGGTCTCTCACAATACGTTTGGACTGCTGTCTGAAATTGGCCACAACCATGTCAGAATCCCTCTACGCGTCGTGCGCCCAGGTCCTTACCCAATGTCAGGCCATGAAAGACGACCTGCCAGCGCTCCTCGATCCTGTCTCCGGATTTGCCCCCAGACTTAGGCAACTATGTCGCGATCAGTGAGTTCTCTTTGCCCATGTTACTATGCGTCATCCCAGACCGCGCTTCAATCAGAGTCGACGAATTAGAAAGTGGCACCACTTCAGACGTGTCTCCGGTTGAATTAGAGGCGCTGCGAATGGAAGCCAACACCTGGGGTCTGCTACAAGCACTCATGCCGTGCGTGGACACGTCTTTTCGTTTTGTCCGGTCATGAACACCGTACAGCGCCCGAAAAACAGAGCCAGAGCACCATCTCAACCCACGCTCCATCCTCAAGCAAAACCCATTCACGCCAACGTTGACCCTCGCACAAGCAATCATGCATGCGTCGCCCTTGCTCACAGAACTCGTCATCGTGCGCGAATGGCTCCACGAGACCGCGTCATCACCGCAACATCCCGAGGCTACCACCGGGTACTGGAAGTTCACAAAACACAACGTAATGCAAGGGTTACGCACTGGGCGGGGCACGAGAGAGGGACTCGTGACAGAGTTTGACCCGGATGCTGTGAATAGGGGGGAAGGCAAGTCGTTGGCTGCGGACGACGCGGTGAGTGAACGGCGTGCGTCTGGTCGGGACACTGGATACTGAGTTTGTTCTCGTCAAGGCCTTTGAAAAAACGTTGACTCAATCATTGTATTCGTTCGTTCGCGCTGGGAGACTGGACGAAGCGGTGCAATTGTGTCGAAAAGCCCACCAACCGTGGCGCGCTGCGAGTATCCGTGGGTCATTACTGTTCCAGTGGCAAGCAATCGGTAAGTAACGGATCGCTATGCTTGTGTGCATATATTCATCATCAACGAAGCAAATGAACAATGCGAGGAAGGTTTCGAGGACGAAGATGATGCAGAGGGATGGCAAGGCAACAGACGCAGACGACTGTGGAAGTCGACTTGTATCAAAGCCGCTCTGAACGTAAAGAGGCACCATCTTTACTTCAATTCAATCTGTCTTACATCTCTAATAGCCCAACTTGTCCGATCCTGAGCGGGTACTGTACGCTGCACTCGCGCCAACCCCGCAAACATTCAATGTCCTCAAGTCAGCTTGTCGAACCTGGGAAGATCATCTGTGGGCTCAACTCAGCATACTGTGCGAAGAAAAACAAACTGCAGAAATGATCAAGTTGGGGGGAGGATATTGGGAAAGTGGGCTGGAGGCACTCAAAGATATGTCTATTCCAGTGGAAGATGCAGATGAAAAAGAAGAAGAAGAGTGGGAGAAGGAAGCAACTGCAGCGCTGGAGACATTGGGCGGCGTCAACGTCGATGATGGGTGAGTTGCTTTTTCTTTGCTCTGGTACTTGTGTTGAGAAGTGATCTGGTAGTCCCTCAGCCGATAACGCTTTTCATGTCTCTCAGTTGGCAATTGTCCTCGACCGGACACACCCGCTGTTGGAAACCTTTGCAGCCGGCCTGAGGGACGGCATATACGATTCCGAATCATCAGAGTACGTATTCTCCATTATTTTATCGTGAGGTTATGCATTTATGTGCTAGATACCCCACAATGACACGATTCTTTGCCCATCTGTGCCTCTTCCTGCAAATGATCGATCTTTCCGTACCTCCCTTGGCCACTCAGGTGATTTTGGAAGCATATCTTCAAGTCCTCGAGGTCGGTATCAATCACCAGTCAATCCTAAATATTTTAACGCCTGTGGCTCCAGGCCGCTGGTCAGCGAGACCTCATCGCTATGTATGCTGGTGCACTCGGTGATAATGCTGTGGAGCGTTACGCCATGTTCCTCACCTCCCTCGATCTTTCCGCCGATATCAAGGAGCGAAGGCTAGCCCTAACACGTGCACGTGAACACGGTCTTGATGTGGATCGCGTTGCCACTGTCACTGCTGAGCGAACGATCGAAAAGGCCTTTGAAGTTTGTCATTTTTTTTTTGGTTTATTGAACTGTGTCAAACTTGCACTTCGCTAGCTATTACTTCAACTGAAGGGCCCACTTCCATCGATCATTGCAATGCAAAATCCACCATCAGACGTGGAGACGTTACTGCTCCGCTCCATAGAGTGGACAACCTTTATGGAAGCTACTTATGAAACTGCCCTCGAACAGGCTACAGTGATATCGCGGTACTTCCTTGGTATGTCTCGTGTTCTGGCCTCGGTCTGTTACTTATCCCTACCAAGGCGCTGGACGCGTTGCTTTGGCGCGCGGTCTATTGGATATGCTGCCGCATGAACTTGCTTCAATCGATGAACCCGAAGAACGTGCAACGGAGTATCTCCACTACAGACAATTCTTCAATGTGTGGGGTCTTCTTGACCGCGTAGTAGAATGTCAGTCACTGGAAGCCTCGTTGATGAATAAGGATACTCGGATAGCCTGGTTGAAGGACTATAAGGTAGCCCACTAACTTTGACACTTTCGTCCGCTGATGTCACTCACAGGGTCTAATTAATCAAGCATATGAATCCATAGTGAAGCTGCTCACTTCCGACTGGATGTTACCAGACCAAAGGAATCCTGCCGGTCTGTAAAGCGTACCGTCCATCGTCTTTGTTTTTCATGGCTCCCGTAGATCACCGACATCGCGAAATGTTGCGCATCCGGCAAATTTACGTACCTGAGCTGATTCTGCGATTACACGTCATGCTGTACTCGTCAAGAGAGCATATACCAGGGTTCGTTCACATCTTAGTGCTGTCTCTCAACTGACACGCGCAATAGGAACCTCCGGGTTGCGCTCGAGTTTGTCAACATTGTCGCAGACTCGCGGTACAAGCTCTATGATGACTTTTTACATCCGGATGGACGCAAGCTTGCGGAATACTTGGGCGTTGTGAGGCGGGCGGTGTTAGCGGGGCTGGGGAGTGGTGGCTCGGATCCTTTCAAGGTTGTCTCTTCCTGACGTGTGGATTTGACTATAGACCCAACTGAATAGTGATGAGATAAAATTCAATAACCATTCCCAAGAACAACTTGAAGACAATTGAAACGATTGTTGTCAAGGCAGGCTGGCATGTGACAACGCCACAGTGTCAAGCGATGGACAGCCACGATGCGGTGTTCTGGTGGATAGCTTACTTACCGATACTACTCTTAGCAGCGACTAAAGCCTATAGACCCAGTAACCCTCCTGCCTTCGAACCTCCACCATGAGTAAGTTCCTAGACAAAGTCTTCGACTACGCCGAACGCCTCCCCGAGGGCATCGAACGCGCCCGTAATCAGATAATCGGTATGTCTGATGTACTTGCACAATGCCACCGTCCTCTAATCACATCTACACGTTGTAATGTACCAGGTATCTTGGATTCGGATCGTCAGTTCTTGATAATCACTCGTTTTGGGAGAGTTTGATGTTCTGACTATGATCCGGTGCTGTATGGTGCATGTACAGGTCGTCATGATACTCCAGAAGAGAAAGTCAATGACGAGATCCGGGCCAGGATCAATGCCAGTCATCGATTCGAGAGCTTTGCGGGTCAGAGGCAAGAGAACGCAGTCAAGTGGTACGCGGCAATGCGTTTGTTTTTGCGGACTGCGACGGCGGTGAGGCTGATTTTTTGCTGCGTTTCCCATCGGCAAGGCACATCGATGGCCACGATTATTTTTGGGCTGTATCGGAGATACTCGACAGCGCAAAGGATGCTATCTTTATCTTGGTGGGTGTCCCCCTCTGGCTTGCAGTCGCACCACGCTGAAAAACAGGGCAGGACTGGTGGCTCACACCCGAAGTGTATCTCCGGTACGAATTTCGGCGAATTCTCGCGGTGATGCCTTACCTCCGGTCACAGCCGGCCTCCCGCCCAGAACCAAGAATGGCGCCTCGATAGGCTGTTGCAGCGCAAGGCTGAGCAAGGCGTCAAAGTTTATGTCGTCGTTTACAAGGAAGTGTCCCAGACGATGACCATGGGTTCGAAGCATACCAAGGCAAGGATGCAAAGCTCGTGCATGTTTGTGCACCAGTTTGACCAAACGTTGATAAGGCTGCGCTGGAAGCGCTTCATCCAAATATTGCGTGTATGCGCCACCCCGATCATATCGGTAGCAAAGGTGGGAACATGTGAAATTCATATCGCGCTCGTGTTTTTCAATTGTCGTTCCCTAGATACCGTTGAGTTTTGGTCTCATCATGAGAAGGTTCGAAGGTCATGATACGTTATCGGAAGGAATTCTGACACACACGCAGGTCGTCGTGGTCGACAATCACCTGGCTTGTATTGGAGGATTAGACTTGTGTTTCGGACGTTGGGATACCCACAATCACCCGTTGGCTGACGCTCACCCGACTGACTTTGCTCGTACTCTCTTCCCCGGACAAGACTACAACAACGCTCGTGTCCTAGATTTCCAAGAGGTTGCGGATTATGTTAGTAATGCAGTCTCCATTTTAGAGACGCCGAGGATGCCCTGGCATGATGTGAGTTGTTTCTCGAGATTGGGGTACACTGGCTGGAACTTGACCCCTGTTCAATTAGGTCCACATGACGGTATGCGGTTCCGCGGTGCTAGATATCTGCCAGCATTTCGTAGAGCGCTGGAATGAAGTTAAACGCCGCAAGGTACGCGTTGATTGTAATGTTCCGCCACCTGAACTGAGCCTTCTCTTCTAGTATGCTGATGATCAGTGAGTGGCAAACATGAGCGTATCACCTTCATTTACCCCTATCACAGGAGGTATGATTGGCTTGCGCTTCCCCACAACATTCAGGTTGCACCTGGTGAGGCTGTTGCACGTACGTATTTTCCCCCACCAATGTCCGCAGTGATAACCTTGTTTACGTCCTTTTAGTCCATCCTCACCGCGAACAGTGGCACCGTATGGGCAGAATGTTTAGACAACGTTTCCACCTCGATTTTGGGGACAGCGTTGAACCTCCCTACCCACCACCACCACATGGGACATGCCGTGTCCAAGTCGTGCGCAGTGTGTCGGACTGGAGTCACGGTGTCCTGACGGAACACAGCATCCAGAACGCTTGTACGTTTCTCATTTTCACTTGCTGTGTGCGCGTAACCTGTCCTCACGGGACCTGTTATCCTTTGCCAGACATTCAGTTGATTCGCGAAGCCAACCACTTCATCTATATCGGTAGGTCCCGGTGCCATTCCTCGCGTAACTCGTCTACATTCGGTACTGATGGGCGTAATGCATGCCTCGTGGTGATCATGCGTATTGGTCACCGTCAACAGAGAACCAATTCTTGTGCGTAGCGCTCTCTTCACATTTGGCAGGGGTTGCTGAGCTGGCATGCTGTATTTAGTATATCCAACACCCGAAATGAAGGCCCGGTGAAGAACCAGATTGCAAAGGCTCTGGTAGAGCGCATCATTGAGGCCGCTCAAGCCGGCAAGAAGTTCAAGGTCAGGGGCAGGAAACCCGGGGCGTTGGAGAGAACTTGCTCGCTCATATCCGCCTGGCAATCTAGGTTATCGTCACCATCCCTGAGGTCCCAGGATTTGCTGGAGACATCAAGAATGAGACCGCCATCAAGACAATCATGGCAGCGCAGTATCGGACCATAAATAGGGGTGGACATAGTATCTACGAGGAGATTCGCAAGGCAGGGTTTGAGCCGTGGGTGTTTTGGATCCGCGTGTGCTTGGCCTCATCATCACCCCTAGGATGGATTATATCCGATTCTTCCACTTGCGCTCATATGACCGCATTAATGCGCCAGTGTGTGAGCCCGATCGTCTTTTTCTGTCCTCTGCCGTTGGGTGATGGAATATGTGACAGCGACATTGATTGCGCAAATGGAGAGAAACTCTGGTGTGACATTCCACGAAGCGCAAATTGCTCTCGCGCGCCAATGGGTGGGCAAGTACCTTTTTGGCAAAGACGTCCCTCAGGATGTCTACATCAAAATCCCCCAGGAGGCAAAAGTTGGGCTTGCTGCCACGGAAGAGACGCCCGTGAAGAAGGACAAGGTGCCTCTTCCCGAGTCCGTCGAAGCTGCGAGACAGGTCATTGCGCGGTTCGAGTCTGGCGCGCAGGATCTGCGGTCGGACGATATGGTGGCGGACTCGGTGGCCCACCATGCGTTGCAAGGGAGGCAGTCGTTGTTGGACGAGACGTGGATGGGATCGGAAGAGGAAGAGCTGAACTGGTGCGTAAATGCGCGTTTGGTGCGTGATGGAGGCTCAACGACTGAGACAGTTATGTTTCGGAGCTGCTTTATATCCATAGTAAGGTCATGATTGTGGATGACAGACGTGTCATTGTAGGTGTTCCTTTCATGTTATGAGTATGATTTGGACTTACGAGACGATTCAGATGGGATCCGCCAACTTGAATGATCGCAGTCAGAAGGCAAGTGCCAGACTGATCCCAGTATACCGAGTTCTTGGGCTAATCGATTGGATAGGGTAATGGTGACTCTGAGATTGCGCTAGTGGTGGAGGACGACGATATGATTCAGTCGACAATGGATGGTCGTCCCTACGCGGCAGCACGGTTCGCTACTACTTTGAGACGCAAGTTGTTCAGGGGTAAGACGGCCATCTTCATCTTGACACATGTACCACACGGACCTGATTGTCGATTCCAGAACACCTGGGTCTTATCGAGCCTCAACGCACAATTCGTCGACCAGATTCGTTCATGCGGCCAGCACCGGCGCCCAATGAAGACGAGATGTATTTGCCCGAGGATGCTGCTGTGGCGGACCCACTTGCGGATGAAACACTCGACTTGCTGTACAGCACAGCACGTAAGAATAGGGAAGTATTCACCGAGTTGTTCCGACCTGTACCGACAAACCTCGTGCGATCGTGGTCCGCCTATGAGGTGCGTGATGGTGTGAGTGATTGGGGGGTGTCGAGTGACTAATAGACGGGTAGAATTATGTGCCAAAGGTGAAGACCGGACATGTTGTGCCCGGGATTCCTTTGCAGCGGGTCAAGGAACGTCTCGCTCAGGTCAAGGGTTCTGTGGTCGAGTGCCCATTGGTGAGTGGCTCTTGGTCTGGGCTTCTGATCAGGACTGACAAGGGGTGTCTAGGACTTTTTGATCGATGACAAGGAATTCGTGGAGGGAATCGATTGGTTGGGACTCAACCCTACATTGCCAGTGTACATCTAAGCGAAGATACTAGTGGGGCGTTATAATAAGACCCGTCTTGTACATACTCTAAAGTGGGCGTGGTGTCGTGCGGGAGCGGAGATGAGAATTTGGTTGTGATTGCTAGTAATTAGCTTGTCATATCCTTGATTTGTTAGTCATTCCTTCCCGTCTTTGTTCTGCTTCTCTCCCTCCCCGCCTTTCCTCGCTCACCACCACCACCACCGCCGTTGCTCGTCATTGTTCTCGACGATGAGCACGATGAACGACTACACTCGTGGTCTTAATGACCCATTTCTTCCACACCTCATCGCTCTGCTTTCTGCTTATGAACTATGTCCAATGTCTACCCCACCGCCCCGATACGACGGACCCGGCGACTGGCAGACGGACTCCATCCTCCGCTCCCTCTCTGCCATCGCCCGCAGAATGTACACCGCAGAGGATACCCTCGCCTCACTCAAGGCATCCGAATCTTGGCAAGGAATTGGGCCAGAGACCAAGAAAAGGCGCAACGTAGGCGACACTCACATACCCTCCTCCTCTGCTTCTCAGAAGGACCTTATTGCTCCGTTCCCCTCGCAGCCTAGCACAATGACCGCCAAGCACACAAACGCCGCTCGCAGTGGCTTCTTCTCAAACAGGTCCGACACCCTTGTCAATAGCGCTGATGGATCGGTGGATGTCGAGATGATTACAGAGGACGCAACGGTGGGCGTCGCTGATGTTGATCACGCTCCGTCTACTAGACCGATCAGCTCTCGCGTCCAGAACATGTCATTATCGCTCGACAACATTCCCACCAACGTCGACTTTTCTAAACTGCAGCGTGCGTTTTCAACCTCGTCTGCCTCCGCGCCGTCGACCTCCCATCATGAACACATGTCTTGTCCTACCTGTGGCAAGGTGATCACGGATACAATGACGATCAGTCGCATCAATAGCAGTTTCAACGGATCTCAGTCTGGGTCGCCGCTCGTTGTTCCTCCTGGTCCTCTCGCTGCTGCCGCTTTCGAGAGCGGAATGAGTGCCGTGGAGGAACTTCGCTTGCTCAAGGCACAAGTACAGGATGTCGCACGTGTTTGCAATGCCGTCGCTCGCGGTGATTTGTCACAAAAGATTACCGTTCCTGTACAGGGTGTCGTCATGGTTCAGCTCAAGGACGTCATCAACACCATGGTAGTTTTCCAGAATGTATAACGAGTGGATGCTTGATGCTCATCTACGCAATTAGGTAGACAAATTGGGTCAGTTTGCCAAGGAGGTCACTCGTGTCAGTCAGGAAGTCGGTACGGAAGGGTACGCCCTAATTGGAATACTTTTTGTTCCGCATTTGAATATTCCCCCTTTTAGCAAATTGGGTGGTCAAGCACTCGTTCTGGATGTTGAAGGCACATGGCGTGAATTGACCGGCGTTGTCAACAAGTTAGCTGCCAATTTGACGAATCAAGTCCGAAGTATTGCCAAGGTCACAAAAGCTGTCGCATTGGGTGATTTGTCGAAACAAATTGACGTTGATGCTCGCGGAGAGATTTTAGACTTGAAGAATACTGTCAATGGAATGGTTATTCGTCTCCGTGCTTTGGCCGCCGAAGTTACTCGTGTCACGCTCGAGGTTGGTTCTCAAGGGAAGTTGGGCGGACAAGCCCACGTCCCGGATGTCGAAGGTGTCTGGTTCGAGTTGGTTCGGAACGTGGGTCATCGAGGCGTTTGTGGGGGCTGTTTGATGTTGATCTTATCGCAGGTGAACCGCATGTGTTCGAGTTTGACAGATCAAGTGCGGTCTATCGCCAAGGTCACGACTGCTGTCGCCAAGGGTGACTTGACCCAGAAGATCGAGATCCAAGTCGAGGGTGAAATGTCAACATTGAAGAGTACTGTCAATTCTATGGTGGACCAGTTGAGCGCGTTTGCTTCCGAAGTCACGCGTGTCGCACTGGAAGTCGGGACTCAGGGTATCTTGGGTGGTCAGGCTCGCGTCGAGGGGGTACAAGGAACTTGGGCAGATTTGACCCGCAATGTCAACGTGAGGTCTTTTCGAGCTATGCTCGTTGGGGTCGTCTGATCACGCTTCGCAGAAAATGGCTAGCAATTTGACCGATCAAGTGCGGTCCATCTCAGAGGTGACAAAGGCTGTTGCGTTGGGTGATCTGAGCAAGGTTGTCAATGTCGACGTCCAAGGAGAAATGCTTGATTTGAAGATGACAGTCAACTCCATGGTTGCTCAATTATCGACGCTCGCGAACGAGGTCACTCGTGTATCCTTGGAAGTCGGAACAGAGGGTATCTTGGGAGGTCAGGCGTACGTCCCCGACGTTCAGGGGATGTGGAATGTGTGTCGAATTCGCTTGTTAGCGAGCCCAGTTTGACGTCCTCCCTTGCAACGAACAGGTCTTGACAGAGAATGTCAACTTAATGGCCATGAATTTGACCAATCAAGTGCGCTCTATCGCTGAAGTCACCAAAGCTGTCGCAGCTGGTGACTTGACAAGGAAGATCGAGGTTGATGTACGCGGCGAGATCATGGAGTTGAAGGAAACCGTGAACGGCATGACTGAGAGTTTAAGCTTGTTCGCCGATGAAGTCACTCGTGTCGCAAGAGAAGTCGGAACAGAGGGACGATTGGGAGGTCAGGCTCGCGTAACCAATGTTGGTGGTACTTGGAAGGTGAGTTGAGGTTGCGACGGATGGAAATATTTGTTTACTGAAAGAGATTGATTACAGGATCTCACGGATAATGTCAACGTCATGGCTGCCAATGTGAGTGATACATTACTCCAAATTCGCTCTGCGCTCAAAGGCGATGTTTCAGTTGACGTTGCAAGTTCGAACGATTGCCGTCGCCACAGTAAGTTCACTCTTTTTTTCGGATCGCAAAGGTTAGACTAATCTCTGTTAGACTGCCGTTGCTCGCGGTGACTTGACGCAACAAATCACTGGCGTCTCGGTCTCTGGAGAGATGCTAAGCTTGGTAAACACGAT
Organism: Boletus barrowsii; assembly: GCA_038088775.1. Taxonomy (NCBI): domain Eukaryota; kingdom Fungi; phylum Basidiomycota; class Agaricomycetes; order Boletales; family Boletaceae; genus Boletus; species Boletus barrowsii. The sequence goes on along the minus strand of JBBPJP010000084.1, from coordinate 8,199 downwards.
CAACGACATGATTGCCCAGTTGGCTATCTTCGCCAAGGAAGTCAAAAAGGTCGCCTTCGAGGTCGGTACAGAAGGTAAACTAGGTGTCCAAGCCGAAGTGGGCAACGTCCAGGGCATCTGGCAAGAGATTACGTGCGTTGACAGCTCTCTTGTAATTCTAATTCACTTCATTGATAATAATTGATTGTTTGCTTACGATGCAGCATGTCTGTCAACACTATGGCTGGAAACTTGACCACGCAAGTGCGTGGATTTGCACAGATTTCTGCGGCAGCTATGGACGGCGATTTCACCCGGTTTATCACGGTGGAGGCGAGCGGAGAGATGGATTCATTGAAGACGCAAATCAATCAGATGGTGTTCAACTTGCGCGACTCCATCCAGAAGAACACCGCTGCGAGAGAGGCCGCCGAGTTGGCAAACAGGTCCAAGTCCGAGTTCTTGGCGAACATGTCTCACGAAATCAGGTATGGAGTGTCACGCTAATCATCGACGTCTGGGGTTGCTGATGTAGATCAAGAACGCCAATGAACGGTATTATCGGCATGACAGAGCTGACTCTGGACTCGGATCTGAACAGATCGCAGAGGGAGAGTCTGTTATTAGTCCACTCGTTGGCGCGATCGCTATTACTGATCATCGACGATATTTTGGATATCTCCAAGAGTGGGTCCCTCCTACTTCACAACTGCTTAGACTCACCGTGTTGTTGCAGTTGAAGCTGGTCGTATGACCATGGAGGCGGTGTCCTATTCCCTCCGCCAGACCGTCTTCGGAATTCTAAAGACTTTGGTCGTCCGTGCATCGCAGAACAACTTGGACCTCACATACGATGTAGACCCCGATATTCCAGATCAGTTGATCGGGGATTCTCTTCGGTTACGCCAGGTCATCACAAACCTTGTTGGTAATGCCATCAAGTTTACGCCTTCGAAACAAACGCGCAAAGGACACGTTGCCCTCAGCACCCGACTTCTGGCATTGGATGACCAGAGCGTCACCCTGGAATTCTGTGTCACGGATACGGGTATCGGTATTGCCAAAGATAAATTGAATCTCATCTTCGATACCTTCTGTCAGGCAGATGGTTCCACGACACGCGTATGTATTGGTTCCCCTTGTTCGCATCCGATGCACCGAATTTAATCACCGTTATTCGTGTTTCACAGGAATATGGTGGAACGGGCCTAGGCCTGTCAATTTCGAAACGTCTCGTGAACCTTATGCAAGGGAACATGTGGGTCGAGAGTGAAGTCGCAAAAGGCAGCAGGTTCTTCTTTACGATCACCTCCCAAATTAGCCAAAGTCCGATGGAACACACGTTGCAAAAGATGCAGCCTTTCCAGAGACGTGCGATCATGTTTGTCGATACTTTAGGCGATACCACCGGCGTCGTCCAAAGAATCCAAGAACTTGGTCTCAAGGCATATGTCATCCACGATGTCTCCGAGATTTCGGACAAGGAACGTTGTCCCCACTTTGATACCATTGTCGTTGATTCTCTCACGATGGTATGCTGTGTCAGTTTCTTTTCATTTTCCATGCCATGTTGACCACGCGTTCCCGCAGACGGAGAGTATAAGAGAATACGAACACCTGCGGTACATCCCAATTGTCTTGTTGGCACCTTCAATGCCTAGACTCAACCGTAAGTGTAGCCATCACCAGAATTATCTCGTACCCTCAACCGGTATGGTTTTTCAGTCAAGTGGTGCTTGGATAATAGTATCAGCTCTCAAGTGACGACCCCTGTCACTGCACAAGATCTTGCAGCCGCCTTGATTTCAGCCCTGGAGTCGAATACCGTATCCCCGGTTTCCGCTCCAAATGACATTGTCTTTGACATTCTCCTTGCTGAGGATAACATGGTCAACCAGAAACTAGCCGTGAAAATCCTGGAAAAGTATGGACATTCAGTGGAGATTGCCGAGAACGGTAGCTTGGCCGTAGATGCGTTCAAAACGAGAGTTCAGCTGGGCAAACCGTTTGATATTATTCTCGTGAGTGTATCCCTGGCCCTCAGTGATCTGCGAATATCGATGCCAATGCGCTAGATGGATGTGTCGATGCCATTCATGGGAGGAATGGAAGCCACGGAGCTCATTCGAGCGTATGAAATGCACAAAGGTCTATTGCGGACGCCGATCGTTGCACTTACCGCGCATGCTAGTGCGTCAGTTTCATATTCTTGTCGACTCTAAACTAAGGCATCCTTCAAGTGATCGGTGACCGTGAACGATGCTTGCAGGCAGGCATGGACGATCATATCACGAGTGCGTACATTCTGTTCATCATTTGCTGACACCTGATTGACCATGCTTCTACGCAGAACCACTACGACGTGGTGACCTCTTGAACTCGATTAACAAGCTCGCTGGCGAGCGCGCTCAGCTTGCCAAACAACGCCATTTGCTGCATCGCCCACCTGCACTCATGGCTCCTTAAGAACTGCATTTGTTGGAATACCTCGACTCTCTTATGAAGTCTTAGTCTTTTACCTCGATCTTATACTCCTATATCCATGTCTTGTTTGTTTTTACTGTAGCACTCCCGAACTTACATATGCCCTTGCAACTGTATTGATTTTTGACTGACATTTCGTGCTGATCGTCTCGCTCTGCGGCATGTGCGAGTGGCTCATCCTCGCGTCTTCTATACTTCATTGTAGTTTGTACAGTAATCAGAACTTTGTAGTGCATATGGTCTGTCCACCGCTCGCGAAGTTGAGACGTTGATCCGACTCGGCAAGTATATTGAAGTGCGCTATTGGTTGGTGACTATGCGGTACCGACAGGGCCCAGGAACATGACGTTGCCACCGTCGAGCCAACCTGTCGTTTAAGTTCGATTATGATTTCATGGGAAAGCATTGCCAAGGGCCACTCTACGCGATCTCTTGGAGACGCGCCCACTGCAGCATCAATGTGCCTTGTGGAGTGACTCGCATGCGCATACATGCGTGTACATAATCCTCGGAACTCGTTTGATTTTTTGCGACGAAAAAAGGACCCGTCAAATGTACATCTTGACAAGAAATCACGCGCAAAGTACGTTTTACCGCGTTTTCTTACTCGCCTAGAGCAGTAGACGCGATGAATTTGGAATCTCGAGTTTCTTTTCAGAGAGACATGAACGCGCCAGCGATGACGGCGACGACACAGACAGCCACGCCACCGGCTGTAAAAGCCATGGCTCCACCAGATTGAGAGCCGCTACTAGAAGAAGAGCCACCGGCAGAGCTGAGCTAACGACACGAGATGGGTGCGTGAGACATGGAAGGAATCAAAGACGAGGCACGAACGACTCACCGTCAAAGTACCATTGCAACCCTCGTTCCAGCCGCTGATAGAAGCCTGCGCCACACTCTGGACGGCTGAGTCGACGTTGACGACACAGTCCATACATTGAACCAGCTGATTGCCGACCGAGGCGTCACACACGCAACTGAGGTCTCCGCCACAGTTCTGGAGTGAAAAAAAAAAGTACGTGTTGTTGGAATCACGAGGAGAGGTGTGAGGCAAAGAATGGACTCACGGCCATGGTGGTTAACACTTTGCATGGGGATTGGCACGCGGAAGGAGCGTTGCCGGGATTAATTCCCTGACGAGCGACAAGCGTATTCGAGTTGGGATCTGTAGGGTTGGCTGAAGTCGCTGGATGTCAGGATAGTCATTAAAGCATGGATGGAGTACGTTACATACAGCGAGAAAAGACAGAAATAGCGGAAAGGAGTGGAGCAATTTGGACCATTGTGGAAAAGAGGTGGATGAGAAGCAAAGTTGAGGGAAGGAGATATCTCCTTTAAATACGAGACGAGATGGTTCGTCACGGCAAGGTCGACACCTCCGTTGGGATATATGATTACGACGTCCACGAGTAACCTCCCGCGATGACCCTGAACGCAGGTGAAAGCACTTGCCATGCCCGTTAATGGAGGCCCAGACTGGTGTGACGAAGGCACTCATACCAGTGGAGACCTGGGTAGGCCTAGATACCACCTGTGATGCTGAGTGTCCCTTGAGGTCTTCCAGATAAAAAAGAGCGATGAGTGATAGGGCAGCCCGACGGGACATCAGATTCTGCAAGACACGTGAAGCCTCGGCTCCGGGAAACACTCGGTGGCCCTGGTTGTGAGATTACGTGACGCATCCATTTGACTTTTCTAACTTTCTGCTCCATAACTATCATGTGCACTCGAGTCAGATTCGCTTTGCAATTGTAAGACTCGTGCAATTTGTCAATTGAGGAGACCCACATACGTCTCATGCAAGCACAAGTCATTTCATCTTGGTGAAGTAGCATGTCGAGAGGCTAACTTGACAACGCAGTGACGTCACTTCAATGAGTTCGGGTTTACTACCGTGGGGGCTCTGAGAGCGGCACTGGAGATCAATTGGTCTGTTCCCAACGGCAATTGGCGATCGCGTTTGTGATTCGTGTATGCGCATCCAGTTTAATCGGACCTAGGGGACCCTCGCTCAATCACATACTTGGGTACAATTGGCAGGCACGCCGACAGTGGTACTATCATTACCTGAGCAGCGGAGCCTCTAGGACATGACGCCAAGTCAATAACCTGTCGTTGATCGTAGGATCTAACCTCTCTGTGTGCTGACGATGCGACTGTAAGGGTGTATCGAAAAAAACAAGGAGTTCTTACAGGTTCAACGAGCCTTATTCGCTCCATGGCAACACAGCAGTCCTCTGGTCGGCAAACACCCGATGTTCGATCGCCTCGCTATGGATGTCGGGGGGCCATTGATAGGGAGCTTCTTCTGCCTGTAGTACATGTCGGATCAAGTCGCGCCGTGGCTTATGTGGGCAAAACTGCTAAATTTCAGCCGCGAATAATAGGACTGTTGTTGCCATGGATTTCGTACATTCCCACGATTTATACGCACTGACAACCATGGCCAACTTGGAGGCCTCGGCCTCTCCTGGCACCCCACAATCGAAATCGCAGCTGCTGTCTCCGGACACCCATCCAGCTCAATGCCTCACTTCAGAGCGTGATGATCGCTCTCAGGACCTGTCTCTAGGACGTGAAGTGGTCCTTGAGGATCTCGGAAGGTATATATCCCTACCCCTTATGCAGCTCTCATCCGCTCGACATTCAGTTCCGCATGATAGCTCAAGAATATCTCAGAATTTGATGGAGGACGGTACCTTGAATGCTGTTCCTGACAGCACGACCTTAGAATGTGCTACCTTTGCAACTTCGCCCACTGAGTCGGAGGTCCCCGAAAGTGATCACACGGACCGTCCCCCAGCAACACGCGTGCTTAGTATAACCAGTGTCGATGTCCCATGCGGAGTACACACGCGCGCTGTTTTCGAGGATGTCGGATCCCCTCTCATGGATATAAAACAACTGGGTGCCGGTTTGGCCTGTGTGTCCGGGATAACGAAAAGTGAGTGGTCCCGATCATTCCCTCTCTGGTTAACTATCTGCGTGGCGAATAGTTCTGTATCATGTGCACAAAGCCGGATGGGTGCACGGCGATGTCAGTGTCGCTACTATGCGCTGGATTGACAAGGATGGCCAGAAGATTAGCCAACTGATGGATTTCGATTATGCGAAATAAGGATAGTAACTCTGTCGTTGTGCACAATATTTGAGCGGTAAGACGTCGTTGAGTGTCCCATACTGCGTGCTCACGATCAGCAGGGAACTGTGCATGTTATGGATGTCGAGGTGGAAAATCAGGCCTGCACCAACGTTCGGTAAAATCGACAAACCCCCTTTTTGTATGAATTTTTGAATGGACAGCACGTGCCTCCTCGAAGTCAGACGGCCTTCTGAGCTGCTTGACGAAGCAGGAATAGGCAAAACTCACGGCAGGCTTTCCCTGACAAAGAGTGACATTCCAAAATGTTTTGTTGGAGGAAAACTGCCTCATCGTGAGAGGTCAAACACTGTGCAGAGCTGCTGGAATGGGTGAAGAGGTGACATGCAAGCGAGGCGAGTGAGCGTGCTCGATCAGGATGCCCCTGCGGGTAAAGTCCGTTGTGATACGCTGGAGGGAAGCTGGGTCGCCGAGGTCAGACAGTGACCCGAGCTGCTCGAAATGGGTATATGCAAGGTGGGGTTGTTGGCTAGACATGCGAAAGCCATGATTCGGACACCCACTGCTGGGATCTGATGGGATGCACTGGCGGTTGGATACTCATGGCATTGACGACGCTTTTGCAAAACTGGAGTGTCATTCGCACAGCAATTAGACTGTGCAGCTGACGAGACACATATAAAGGACGTAGTGTCACATACTCCTCACTAGTGCTGCCAACGTTATCGTAAATTGTTCAGAGATGTACGTGGACAAACGGAAAGCGGTTCGACGAACGACACGTTGCTCTTAAAAAGCGTCCAGCATCATTGACGAAATGTTGACGTCCGATTTGCAAGGAAGGGGAAGACGTGTCTCGGATTAAGAGTGCGAGAGAAGTGGAATGGAATTTACCTCGAACGCTACGATAATCGGACGTAGTGAGGGAAGAGGGGAAGGATTTGGATGGGATTGAGCCGTCGTCATCGCAAATTATCGACGGCGTAAGTTGTTGCCTGATTAGACGGATTGGCCACCAGCCACGAGTAAACCTGTGAGCGAACCGGATGAGGAAGAGAGTGAGATATATGCGTACCGGACGCTTTGGTTAGGTGCCACGTTTGGTTCGCAAAGCGAAATAGCTCTCTGAAGACGTAGACGGTCTTTTTGTTTGCGACATGGTGCCATGGCGAAGAAGCGACTATGAGCAAGCGGAGAAAATGATGGAGCGTGAGTACTGATATATTTATCAGTGAGGGACAACATAACGTGTATAAAAAGACAACGAACCACAACGTGATCGTTGACTCTCACCATTCTCTGCTACATTCTGCGGCTCGTTGGGGATGGCCGGTGTGTACTGACGAGGTGGTGTTGCATTTAAACTGACCATTGGAGAAGAACATTCCCATACCATCGAAATTGACGTCCGTAGAAAGGTACAGGCAGTGATATTCTCAGCGAATGGCGAGTATATCGTGAGCGGCGACGGCGACAGGGAGATTCGAGTGTGGCGGGCGGAAGACGGCAAAGAAATGGCAACAATGAGCACGGCGAGTGTCAACTGTCTCGCTGTGTCGAAAGACGGCCAATGGATCACGGGGGGGACCCACTTTGATGGCTTGTTCGTTTGGAATGCAACGACGCATTCATATACAACAATCCGCCCCCTATGCTCATCAGCAAAATGGGCGCACGGAACGCCTCATCCATACAATTATGGACAAGGCACAACCCATGCGATTGCAGGCTTGCCTGCATGATTCCTACTGGGAGTTCACGGTTATGCATGCGTCGTTACATGTATACAATCCCACCCCATCTGCTCGATTAAACTGGAAAACGCCATCTGAGATGCTCACTGGCCAAAAGCCTACTTTCTCACATCTTCGGGTCTTCGGCTGTGGCACATACGTCCACATTCCAGTCGAAACATGCAGCGGCAAATTACAGCCAAAATCGCAACTGATGATCTACCTGGGCATATCTGCCGGTAGTGATTCAAACTATCTCTTCATGCGCCCTAACAACGCGCTACATACTTTGGTGCACGCCATTTTCGACGAGAATCTCTTTCCGAGATGCTCAAAGGCTCAGCCACACCGGCCGATTAACCATCGGCCCAAACCTCATTCCCATGATGACAAGTCCTCTGACTCTGAATCTGTACACCCAGTGTTATGGTCTACGAAGGGGGTAGTCATTTTTCCTCCACTTTTCTTTAACTCTTTCGCTCGCCTTTCCTAGTCTCGCTCTGTCGTCACCATACGTGGTTGTATTCATAGTGGAGTTGTCCTCCACACTACCAGATACGTTCTCTCGATCTGTTTCTCTTTATGTCTCACACAGCGCCCCGCCCATACCCATTTAGTCTTTCTTTCCGCTTCCGTCTGCAGTCGTTCCTTCAGACTTCTCACTGCGGACTGCGCCTTACTGCGCATCTTTTATATTTCATATTCATCCGTAGTCACTGCGGACTACGCTTTACTGCGCATGCTGCGCACCGCAGTATTATGACTCATATGCTGCGCATACTTATCTCGCACGGACCAGGGGCCTACCGTATATATAGTCTCGTACTTCTCGCCTGTATTTTCCCTTAAGCTAGTTCTACGCAATATAGCGTTATTCTAGTGACCTTCGAGTCTAGTGAG
>JBBPJP010000083.1:0-61985 GCA_038088775.1 Boletus barrowsii | reverse complement strand
TTTCCTTCTCACTTGAAACCTGCCGCACACAGCGTCTTCTCCGGTGTCAAGCCCGAAGCCACCCTATTTGTCGATTCTTGCATGCTTGGTGCCTACACCGCTAACCCAATGGCCTTGACCACTCCTGCTCTGTTCAACGACTTTGACATCGGGTCTTACTCAACATTGGACTCTGAGCTGGCTCCTTTGGGTTCTCCCGTATTCTCCAACCCATTCGACCCATCCACTTCGACTGCAGAACACGCAGCGCTGCTCGGCACCTTGGACCAGTTATTTGGGCAACCTATTTCTCCCCTGACCCAAAATTTCCCGACTGAAAACTGGTAGATCGATTCAGTAGTGCTGCTGCGGACTCGCCACTCAACGACACTATCAACGCTCTTCACGGCTTAAAAAAACATGTACATGTTTCACGATTTTCATCGCACATTTTCTTAATCCACATACCCGATCATCTCGGACGAATCGATTACAATTACTCGTGTATCTAATACCCTGTCACAACCCGTGTACACCCCGAAATGAAAGCATGTTCATGATACGTGATCGCAATGCTGAGATGTGATATGCAACTACTACGAGGTCCGTTTTGCTTTCTTGGAGGCTTCTTTACTGTCTGCATGAATACGCTTTGCTCCAGAGGTGGATCTAACTAGCTCTTCGATATCCAATCGACCCGATATCTGTTCTTCCTTCAGCCAAGCTGCACAGGCATCCTTGTCGCCATCTGGGTTTTCTAGCTGCCACTCGATGACCTTGGCAAGCATGACAGCTGTCCAGGGTCCCGGTTTACCTCCGAGCACAGAGATGACCTCATTGCCCTACCAGATGCGAACGTGAGCAGGTGGAAAGAGCGAAGAGGTGTCATCCTACATTGAGCAGAGGCTTGGCATCCACCGAGGTGTCCAAACCGAGTTCTTCGATACGACTTGTGAACGCATTATAACGTCGTACGCATGCATCAGCCTCTTCTCCTACGGGGTGCGGTCAGGATTTCGGAACAAGGTATATTCAGTCTCGTCATACCATACCCGAGCGGAACCAGCTCGCACACCAAGGAGAAAAGCAGGGATGAAGACCAACGCGAACCAGATGTCGGTTTATGTACCTTGCCGTGCCGGAGCAATAGTCCTTCGAACAAGGTCAGACATTAGCCCACAGCAAAATCAAAAATCATGATGACGGTTCGTACCAATGGCGACGCGCTCCGAAGGTGTTGTGAATCGGACGTCCTCCAGAGAAAGTCCTTTGAGCATCGCAGCGGCATCGAAAAGTGCCGGTATGCCATCAAGATAATAGTTCTTGTTCCCCAGTTTTAATCCTTCTCGGATTACAGCCTCAACGAGGGGGTGCACCTTCTGCTTGTGATCCTTGTACGTAACACCAGCGAAGGAGTAAAGACTAGCGCTGAGGAATAATCGTGCCGTCGTTCCTTGATCATTTGATGCATGAACAAGAAGTGAGGGGTGGGGGCGTGTCGTAAACCTGCGTGGACCAGTTGGGGATGGGGAGGAAAGGAGGTCGTGGAGGATGGTACATGCCGTGAGGGAAAGATCTGGCGAAGCGACGGAGCCAGAAGCAACGTCAATGATTGGTACACGAAAGACAGTGTGGTACAACGACAGGTCGTGGATGATCTGTATGGCGTGTAGTGGTTCGACAGCTGGTAATCGTAATCATGAGCTCAGATAGTGGAATGAGAGGTGGTGCACTCATACATTTCATCATTTTGTCGAGCTCCTCCCCAATACGCTCGCGACTGATCTTTGAAGAGAGTGCTTCCTTCAGGAACACGTTTCAATGAAGGCCGCAGGACAGAAGGACAAGACTGGTCACCTGGATGCTCTGGTCACGGGCGGCACCTTGGAGCTCGGGTGTCATTGCAAACCCAAAGCGACTTGCAAACCTGATACATCGAATTACTCGCAGAGGGTCGTCCCGAAATGTGTGCAACGGGGGTAATGGTGTCCGAATGATACCGCTGCGCAGATCGTCTAATCCCTGCAAATCACCTGAAACTCTCAGCACACTGCGCGGCGAGTAGCCTACCGAACGACTCTTGCCTTCTCAGTGAGGTCCTCGACCATCCGCGTATGTACGTTGTAGAAAAGCGTGTTGATCGTTATGTCCCTTCGCAAAGCATCCTGCAGTGGGGTCCCGAATTTCTGCAAAGATTGCGATCAACCGGCGAAACAAAATGCTGATGCATGCAAGGACATACAACATCCGTTGGAATGCGACTGTGATCAGAGTACTCTTCACTCCTCAAGTTCACGAAATCCAAATCGATACCAAACAACGTTGTCCTCGCTGTCTCCAAATGTTTCGACTGATCGGGGTTGCTCTCAATCTTGGTGACCTTGTGCACGGGAAGATGCTTGTTGCCCGACAAGAACGCAACAAAACGCTCGGCAAAGGGCACACCCATCATATCTTCGAGACAAATGTCCACATCGTTACATTCACAATCGAGCAACTGTTCACGGCATCCAACATGAGAAACACGACCGTGTCGGAAAGGAGGCCATGGATTGACCTTGTCGCGGACCCAACCACCGTTAATTCTGCATGCAGTGACAATGCCGTCCTGGTGCTTGAGATGTCGCGTAAACTCGTCGAGCAAGTTGCAGAGTTTGTCCTCGGCATCGGACAGCGTTATTTTGTCCTTGACCTGGGGTGCAATACGAGTTGCCATGCCTCTCAGAATGCTGAATTGATGACCTAGTCGCCAACCAGATCCAATGTAGTGAAACATGCTCAAGTATTTGGTAGAGTCATATTGCTCGCCCTCCGAATTCAAGCGGCGCTTCAATCATCCCCAAATGTGGCTGCAGGGTCCATTCCCTTGCCGGTGCTCCACCGAGTGTTTCCCCGAACCCGAGAGTAACACCACAGACGACGACGACGACGACGCTACTTTTTAGTTGCTTCGACTTGCGCTCACAGCATCTCTCATAATGGGTCGCGTATTGTTGAAGGTCACCTTTATTTCCGTATTTTCCATCCGTACAGGACTGACACGCACTCTAGGTCATCATTCTTGGGGATAGCGGGTACGTGGCATAGCGGGCGTTCCCGTTGGTGGCTGATCGCAGTGAACGGGGTATACACAGTGTCGGCAAGACCTCGCTCATGAACCAATATGTAAACAAGCGGTTTAGCAACCAATACAAGGCCACCATCGGAGCCGACTTGTGGGTGTGCTGATGTTGGTGGCGGCAATACAGCTCACTGACTGCCGTCTAGCCTCACCAAGGAAGTCATGGTCGACGACCGCTTGGTGACAATGCAGGCATGTTGTCATGATCCGAGCCGTGTTCGTTTCCGCTCACGAACGCTGACAGCTCTGGGATACGGCCGGACAAGAGCGCTTCCAATCTCTCGGCGTGGCCTACTACAGAGGAGCGGATTGTTGTGTGCTTGTATATGACGTCAACAGTGCAAAATCGTTCGAGACGCTAGACAGCTGGCGGGACGAGTTTCTCATCCAAGCGAGTCCACACGACCCGGAGAACTTCCCCTTTGTTGTCCTCGGTAACAAGATTGACGTGGAGGAAAGCAAACGACAGGTACGATGGTCTTTTGTCGAGCATGAACGCACCCATACGGTGTTGCAGGTTACGCAGAAGCGGGCGATGACGTGGTGTCAATCCAAGGGGAACATTCCTTACTTCGAGACATCTGCCAAGGAGGCTATCAATGTCGAACAGGCATTTCAAACGGTATCAAAGAATGCGTTGCAACAAGAAACAGAGGAGCAAATGTGCGTATCACCTGTTCTATCGGGGGATTGACTTACGCGTTGGACAGGTATGTGGATTATCCGGACCCAATCCAAATCGACCGGGAGACCACACAGAGTTACGGATGCAACTGTTAATCTGCACGGATTTGCGCATTAATGGATTTTGTTATTTCTGTGTCATGTTAGCGACGAGTGCCGCCGCCTGTTACCCGCTTGTGATCCTGTTGAGTGTTTAATTTACTGTTTCGTCACTGAGGTGTCTTATGTTGCTGGGGATGAGGAATTGGTACAGTGACGATGTGACATAATGCATAATAAGCAATAGCTGATACGGGTACAAAGTACGTGCGCTCGACAGAACCTCTCACAGCTTGAAAGACGTTTTTGAAAACGCCACGTTGGCCGAAGCAGCGTCATCGACGAACCAATAAACCTGACCGGGATGAGCTGGTTTAACGAGGGATGCGGGCAGCTTGTGTGCGTCTGGATTGTCGAGGACGAGGGGCAGTACATCTGCCTTGCCCGCACCGGCAGCGACGAAAGCAACGCGAGTGGCGTGATTAAGGACGGGCAGGGTGAGGGTGATACGCTTTGGCGGTGGCTTGGGAGAATCCTCGAGATAGGCTACCCACCTGTCGGTTTCGGCGAGAAGCTCGTGGCCTGGGAAAAGCGAGCAGGTGTGGCCGTCCTCGCCGAGACCGAGGAGGATGAGGTCGAATACGGGAAAACGAGCTGAGTCTTTCTGGGCAAACTCGCGAATGAGCTCCTTTTCGTAGGCATCTGCAAGTTCCTCGATATCGTCAAGAAGAACGGGGTCGATGTGGTGTATGTTCGCGGGGGGGATGGGGACATGTTGGAACAGCTTGGACTTGCAGAGATTGTGGTTTGAATCAGGGTGATCGAGGGGGACGACACGCTCGTCGGCGTAAAAGACTTGCCTATATGCGGGGGTGAGATGTGAAGATGGTGCTCGTCATTGCGGCGTACCATTTGTCCCACTTGACGTTCGGATCATTGATAAGCTCCTTGAGCTGTTTTGGAAGGGAACCACCGGAGAGGGCGATGGTGAATCTGCCCTTTTTCTCGATGGATTCCTTCTGCGCTTTGAGGACAAAGTTTGCGAGTGCTCTGGGGAGATCGTCGGAGGGGAAGGAATAGAGCAGAAGCGGATTCGGTGGATGATGCATGTTGTGGCACAACTTAGGAGTGTAATAATTTCATTATTTATTTTATTATATTATACGTCACTCTACAAACATGTACAAACTATGACCCCATTTCAGGGAACACGGTCAGCAACAGCGCGTCCAGCAGAAACACGGCAAGATGTCGGTTGCACGCCTCGTCGCTCAGCGGCACAACAACGCCCTCCACAGCGGACACAGCCGGATCGCCCAGCAGAACCAGCCGTGCCAGCGCAGGAACCCGTTCAGCGATCCTCTTCACCAGCTCGTCGCGGATAACGACCTGCTCCTCTGCCGTCGGGTCGACCGGTGGAGGGCCAGGGTATCCGTTCGGAAACAGCGTCCGCTTCGAGAGTCGGACGACGGAGAGTATGGTCGACGCCGACAGAACATAACTGTACAGCAGGTAACACAGCAGCCTAGGTTCGCGACGTCAGACACGAAACAGCCCAGATCAAGCATACGCACTTGTTCATGAATGTCCGGAAAGAACAGCAAAACAGGGACACAAACTGGACCAGAGCGGTAGCGGCAAGTCGGTCCTGCACGCGGAGCACCTCTGATATCATTCCCAATGGACCGTGAGTGAGGTCGGGAGGAACAACGTCCTGTTCACTCTCGGTCACGTGTATCGATATAGTCGATGATGCGGGGGATGCGGATAGTGTTTCGGAGACGGGCTCATCCCCTCCATTCAGTGTTCGGGCGGACGCCCGAGTTTGTAAACAACTAGTTTGGTTTACGACAGGGATAATATAAAGGACCTGCTTGTATGCGTGGATGAGCATGATGCACGTCCCAGACAACCTTTGGATGGCCGAAAGCAAGAGCACGATGATGCTGGATTTCGATAAGCGAGAGTACCCGCGCCCAGACGCCGATGAGGCAGACGACTAAGACAATGTTAGGCACAGCGTTGGCGAAGATATAGAGTGGCACACTTCTGGTAACACATCTGGAGAGGGGCCAAGCATGTCCAACACCATTTTCTGGAGGAACCAGGGCTGGGTTATGCGAGGGACAACGTCCTTGATCACAACCTTGAGTATAATTTCCCTGACGATAAACCTCTCCGCCTCTGGCGCGTAATCCTCTGCGGGAAGGCATTCTCTCAGCATGTGGTCGATCGCTTGTCGAAAGTATTCTTCGTCGAGAGACCCATCGGCAGAGATCGCCATGTGCGGTTGTAGTTGATGAAAGACCTGGGGGAGCGACAGTGCGCCTCCGGTGGCGTATGATGTCGAGGCCTTGGATGCAGCCTGACGGTAATCTCTATAGTGCTGGGTGATGAGGGCGGGTATGTCGCTGAAGACGAGGAGTGCGAGGTCTGCATCGAGAAGACGGCGCTCGAGGGAACGGATGACATGAACCAGGATGTTCGTGATCTGGGGAAGAAACTCCTTGTCATATCTGGTGAGCTTTGTCCACCAGATGTTTACAAAGGCCCGGAGGGTGAGAGCCGTCAGGTCATATGCCTCGTCGTGGAGTTCGCGTGGGCAAGCTTGAGAGAGGAACAACGGGGGCAGGTCTGACCCGGGTGGAAGAGACGGGAAGAGGAGACGTCTCGCGAGGCTTGCGGGCACATTGTAAGAGATGGTCGACGCTGCTGACCGCGTCGAGGGACCAGTCTGAGGACGGGCCATTAACCGAGCCAGACGCCGTAAATTTTTTTATCGGACTCCACGGTCAGGAATATCCCTGCGCCGGTTCTTGTGACTCACGAGGCCGTATAAAACCGATATACAATACAGCTGACTCTCGCCATGTCTCTCTCTCACATCCGTTTAGCTTCGGCCCATGCGCGACTGGCAAGATCGCCCACATGGCGGCACTTTTCTGCGACAGCGTTGACATCGCACCCCGACATCGAGGTATGTCTCTTTAGTGCCCCATTGCTCACCTCGTGCACACCTTCCCGACAGCCCTCCAGACTCACTGTGACGCACACGACGAGTCCGCGCCAATTACCTTCCTCAAAACTCGTTTTCGGTCGGACCTTTGTACGTCATATCATTCATACATACACTTGCCCTTTGCGGCTTGTTCAGCCGTTCTGCAGTCGGATCATATGTTAAGGATTCCATGGGCCGAGAATACCGGTTGGGGTGCACCTGCCATCGAGCCATGTGAGCTACATCACTTTGATCGCTCGTCATCTAACATGTCCTAGTTTCCACCCTTAACCTTACTCCCGCTGCCACCGTGTTCCATTATGCCCAGGCGCTTTTCGAGGGCATGAAGGCTTACAGACGCCCGGACGGCACTGTGACCATGTTCCGACCCGACATGAACATGAAACGGATGAACTCCAGTGCAAAACGTCTGGCACTACCGGTCAGTTGATTCCGAGACATCGATCCATTGGTTGATGAAATTGCGTATAGGCATTCAATAACGATGCCTTCCTCGAATGCATTAGGCAACTCATTTCATTAGAGCGTGATTGGATACCCAGGGAACCAGGTCACAGTCTATACATTCGCCCTACTATGAGTGAGTCGTTCACCGATTGTCTGGCCTCGTATCCACTGACCAACGGAATGCCACTCAAGTCGGTACCAACGGGACTCTCGGAGTCCAACCGCCGACGGAAGCACTCCTTTTCGTGATCTGCAGTCCCGTTGGCCCTTATTACCCGCAAGGTTTCAAGCCAGTGGCCTTGTATGGCACAACAGATGCAGAATATATCCGTGCTGCCCCTGGAGGTCCGTGGTTACTGACTTGGCCGACATTCTGTGGCTGACTGTCGGTAGGCACTGGTGCTTTCAAGTTGGCAGCTAATTATGCTCCTGGTGTCGTGGCGCAGAAGACTGCTGCGAAAGCAGGCTATGTTCAAAATCTCTGGCTTCACGGACCCGAGCACTGGTTGACTGAGGTCGGCACCATGAATCTGTTTGTCGTGTTCAAGGGGGAGGATGGAGGTAAGTCACTGGACGTATATTTTTTCTCAACGAACGTTGCATGAACACGACACTTTGTAGTGACCGAGCTCGTCACGCCTCCCCTCGACGGCATGATCCTTCCTGGTGTGACTCGTGACTCGATACTCGCCCTTGCACGGCGACACGTTTCTGGGGGTAAGCAGCTGCAGGGACTCCCCAGCCTACTCAAGGTGTCAGAACGACCAGTGAACATGGGGGAGATCATTGCTGCGTCTCAGGCTGGACGGCTCGTTGAGCTCTTTGGCGCGGGTACGGCAGCTGTTGTGAGTCCGGTGAACAAGATTGGATACCTGGGTAGCGATGTCATTATTCCTACTGGTGAGGATGGAATGGGACCGGTTTCGAAGCCCCTTTGGAAAGAACTCGTTGGGATCCAGACGGGGGAGATTGCGAGCGAGTGGAACTTTGTTGTCTAAGCCTAACTTGTAATCTAGTCTAGGGGTAATCTTATACAAAGGCTTAGTCATCATTTTGGTGGAGTGTTTTTGGACGGCATTCAAGCTCGATTTCAGCGATGCTCTTCGACTCGTCCACCGCACAGCACCTCAAACCCTGGCTCACTCGAACACTCGGCCCAATGTCCGTCTCTCATCCCTCGCCTTTTACCAGCTGACCATCCAACAGATGCGACGCCGAACCAGCGGCACTCGCTGAGTATGTCCTCGCTCTCCTCAAGCACAACCTCCCAGAGGCGGAGATGCGCAAGGAACTCACAACGCAGCTCGAAGAGTTCCTCGAGAAAGGTGTGTCCTTCTCCGGCTCTTTCTATCCCCCACCTCATTCCCCCCAGAGAGCCCTTCATTTATAGATACATTATTCACCGTCCTAAGAACAAAATCATATCTTCCCTATACCACCTCTCCACCTCCATCACAGCCTTCCCTTTCTATTCCTCAACTTACTGACGCCGGCATCCCCATACCTCTCGATGGTTTGCTACCCAACAACAACTCTGCTCCCGAACGAGGCCAAAAACGCACTCATACGGACGACGACCATGCTGCACTCCACCCCGCTAAAGGTCCTCGCTTAACTGCCGACGGCCAGTTTTCTCGCTACTCAAGCGGACGCGACGCTCGCTCGACCGGACAGTGGGGTCCGAGGGCCGACCGGCAGGGACCGGCGAATGGAACGGTTCCGGCTGTCAACGGTCAGCGGATCCAGACATACCAGCCACCAGACCAGCGGAAAGGTACATGTCGGGACTACCACAGTGCGTATCCTTCTTTTCCCAATCCCGTTCCACTCATCACCACCCTACAGATAATGGTTACTGTGCCAGGGGTGCTCTTTGCAAATACAGTCATGGCGATGATGCGTTTGTTCCCTCGCAACTGTTTGCAATGGGTGGCGTCACAGGACCTCAAATGCCTTTTCTGCCCATGTTTGCCAGTGGCCCGATGCCGTTTGGTATGGTTCCACCTGCCGCTGCTTACGATCCTCACGAAGCACGTATGGACATGCGACCCAGCACGAACATGATTGGTATCAACGGAAGAACTCTTCCGCCTCGTCCTCCCCTGCTATCCCGGGCCCAGGACAGTCCATCCACCGCCCATGCTTCAGGCGAACTCCCTGTGGTTCAAGATTTGACGCCTCAGGTTCCCGAAGGCCCTACAAGTTCCCAACCGCAGCAAGACAGTGCAACATGGATTCAGAGTCCACCACTACCTCAACAACCGCAGCCCATGGACGTTGATATCGTTGCTCCATCGCAGAATGTTCGTGCCGGTGCCGGAGGTGCCCGGGGTGGGTTTAGAAGTGGAGGGAGAGGAACATTTCCTGGCGACGCACAATCATTCCGCCCAGAGCGTCGGAACGATAAAACACTCGTCGTGGAGAAGATACCGGAGGACAAGCTTTCTCTCGACGCCGTAAACAGTTGGTTCAAGCGCTTCGGCACCGTCACAAACGTCGCCATTGATGCTCGCACCGCAAAAGCGTTGGTCAGCTTTGCGGACCACAGCGAAGCGCACGCTGCATGGAAGTCAGAGGATGCTGTTTTCGGTAATCGTTTTGTCAAGGTGTTCTGGCACAGACCGATGGAGGGGCATGGTCAAAAGGGTGCACGCATGTTGGCTGCTTCTGCGCCGTTAGTCGCAAATATCGCTGCACGGAGTGCAACATCTACCACTTCACCAGCAGGAGGTGCTACTACCACAACCGCCCGCAAACCAGCTGCGACTTCCAGTACCGCTGCCGAACTTGCTGCAAAGCAAAAACTTTTGGAAGAACAGATAGCAGAACAGAGATCACTCATGGGATCGTTAGCAACAGCTTCTGGAGAAGAAAAGAAAACCATCATGGCTCGCCTAAGAAAACTTGGCGAGGAGATGAAGCCCTCCTCGACCCCGGCATCGACACCTGGGGAGGCTTCCACATCTACTTTACAACGACCTCCAAGTTCTGCGCAGCATCTCAACCAGCAAGATAAGGAAAGAGAAAGGCTTGACAAGGAACTGGACTTTCACACCGTCACGGGTGACGAGTCTACTGCAGAGCTACAAGTTAAGCTTGCAAAACTCAAAGAAGAGGTGTGTCTGTACTTTCACTTCATGCCACATAGGTTCTCAAAGCGCTACAAGGCTGCAAGTCTGGGCATTCCCGAAGGAGGGGATCATGCTTACGGTAGCGGATCATATCGTCCGTATAGGGGGCGGGGCCGCGGAGCACGGGGCGCATTCTTTCGGGGTGCCGGGAGAGGTCCACCCCGTGGTAGCATGAAACTTGATAACAGACCCAAAAAATTGCTTGTCAAGGGGATACGAGAAGATGCTATTCCAGCCTTGCGAGAATGGTATGAGGTACGAATGGTTCTCTGGCCGTCCCACCAACGACGCATTCATGTACTTTTTATTCCCCAGTCTGTGGGTCACATCGATTCAGTAGACTCTATCGGAGAAGATGAGGTGCTTGTTGGCTTCCGGACAAGAGCAGCTGCTGAACAAGTTCGTATTCTCAGTCTGTCATGCTTCTGAAATACTGATGGACTATGTAGGCGCTCGCCAAGGGAAATGATATCCCATCGATAGGCATGGTCCAGATATCTTGGCACACGACGCAACAATCATTCGCGGCTTCTCACACCCCCACTGTTTCGTCGTCTTTTGGACACAACGCCAAGGAGAACGAGTCAGAAGATGTGCACCCTTCTTCGCCCCAACAAGATTATCCACCAACGCGTCGCCAGGAAGAAGAGATTGTTGCGAGTGGGTGGGGTGATAGCCGGGATGAAGACGGCATGGGTTTCTGATGATACGTAGAGTGCAACGATGGTTCTGCACGTGCTCTTGCGCTTCTTTTTCGTTGTACCATCTCGGGGCTTGCATGACAATAACCACAGAAGTGAGCTGGTCATAAGTCATCAGCCAACCATCCTTTGTGCGAGAAATCATTTCGACGTAGAAAGTCAAGAATCCATGTGCATGATTTACTATTCGATGTGATAAATGGATGGATTGTATGTAGCTACACACGAACAAAGAGCTATGGCGAAACGAAATAGACATCGAGAGATGGCCCTGCCAATCTTAATTCTGGGATTCCCAATGCGACGCACGGAAGCGAACCTGGTAGAACTAGTGTATTTCCAAGTCCATGTTCTATCGGTTAATATATGCAATATATGTACATCATGTGTCTAAGTACGTGTTAAATAAGGCTGACAATGCGTTTGGCTACTACACAAGGTGATACGATGATACAGGAAATCGTCAGTGCGAGTAGTAAGTCATCGTCCTATTATAACATAGATTGAGTTAAATAATCGTTCATAAGGATTGTCATTGCTTTATCGCGAACAGCGTCCTACCGTGTACTCTGGAACCAAACTAATAGTCCACGCGGTCACGGTCCAAGGAATCTCATCAACCATCATTGTTGTCCGTCGTGTGGACGCCAGGGGGTCGAGTCGTAATGAGCGCTGTGATGGGTCGTAAGTCGTTCTAGGTGAGCCAGCCCACCCTCATCGGGATCAATCGATTCCGGTGAGTCACACATGGGCTTGTCAAAGTACTTGCCCATGCTCAGTTCAAGTGGATGTAGTGCGGACTGAGGCGAGACCGCGCGGGTGCTATCCTCGCGAGATGACCGCGGACCGTCCATCCTACCGCCGCTGGTCGAGAGAAAGGAAGGCGGCGCTTCAAGACCCCTCTCGTGCACCATGGATGGCCCTGATTCCTCAAAGGGTCGAGGAAGCCAAAAATCCTGTAATGTCGACAGGCGACCATGTTTACGGGTCGTTGTGGACGCTAGTGCGACTTCCGCAAACGAATCCGTGCGCCCACGTTCCTGGTCCTCCAGGTTGGACGAGGAACTACTCCGCAGTATTCGTGGTCCGTCTTCAGAAGCATTCATGGGACAGAAGTGCCGCCGAATAGAGTGGGATGGGCCAGTGACGTCCGCCGCTGAGGGGTAATGAAATGCTGAAATCGTCTCCTCCGCAATGGATTCTTGTTCCCGGCCAGGAGACATGATGAGAAGAGGAGTGAATTCCCTGTCCTGCTGTGTCCGCTGACGTGGACGTACTCTCCTACGTGATTGTGAATGCGCACCGTCTGCGTCGTGATCATGGTCCGTGATGTGCGTGTGCGGTAAATCATAACTGTGTTTCCGTTTACGTGGCGCGGCCTCCTGCACAGACCGCCTCAAGCCGGAAAGGATAACGCCATGCTGCCCTGCAAGACCTTGGTGTTGATGTATGTCCCCCGTCTCTACAGGATGATTGACCGGAGAGGATGATGGTGCCAGCACCACGAGCTGGAGAGAATCACCCGAGCCAGGAAGACGTTCACAGTCTGGAGGTGGATGACTGGATAGACTATGGATCGATGTTTGGGAACAAGCAACTGCGTCGTCATCGATATCCATTGACATCGATCCTGATTCTCTCTAAAGAACGCAAGGATGGAACGTTTTATGAGGACACTGAGACCATGCCAATAATGTGAAAAGATACTCACGGGACTATCGAGATTCATTAAAGGTTAGGCTCCGAGTAAATCTGCGAGAGGGGTGCGGGGGTGATAGTTTGATGGTAACATCCATCCGTTTTATGAGGTACCTCGCTCTCTGAAGCGCCTGAAGATGGAGACCCGAGTAACGGTCCTGCCAGCCATTAGAACCAATTCACATCGTCACCACGCGAGTCGCAGACAAAAAACAAGGCGTTGGACGGAGAGGGATTATTCAAACCCATGGACCCACAGGGACCCACAGCGCAACCCTGTGCGACCTGAATACAATAAAGATGAGGATGACACGGTCAGTTTCACCTAATTTTTTTGATAGTAATCGCAAAGGAAACCATGGGCTGCCGTTGTTATCTTTTGTCGTTGCAACTCCTTGTCCGAGTCTTCTAAGCTGAAGTGACCGTGACAACTCGGTAAAAAGCGGGGTGAGAACGAGTTACCTCATGGCTACTATCAACTTGGCAACTTGGAGACGCAATTGATCAGGCTGTGCAAGTCAGTTGAAGATTGTCGATGTATTCATGCATATGGACGACATGATGGACCATGGTGCACGCTAAAGATCCCATTTTCCGCAAATTGCTAACATGGAAGCTTGCCTATACCAGTTCGCTGCGTGAGGTACATACGTACTTGTGCCATCCGCGGCGCCACGTCCAAATACCGCTGGTGGGAATGTTCGGCGCCCGGCCTCTCACACGACGTTTAGTATCAGCTAATATTTGGAGAGGTTCGTGTATCCCCGCCGTCAGGTCTTCTAGTCGAGAAGGAAACCGTGATCATTTCACATTGTAGGGTCATTCATTCTGAATTATTTCATCGATGGCCCGACTCGGATCGCACGAGCTCGCTTCACTGACTCTTTTCCGCGCAACTCTAGCGCAAGTACTTGAGTTTCGCCGGGGGACCTGGCCCGAGTGGGGTGGTGTGCTCACCGAGGAACAATATCTAGAGCGCGATAACCAAATGGATGCTATGGAACATGCCACCAACTCCAAGATGATCACCTGGTAAACAGCAATCTGATTAATACGGCTATTCGTCTTGATCACGGTTGATATGATGCAGGGTCTTACTGCCAAGAGATAATCCCAATACTCTTGACTTTGCGAGTGCTTGTGAAACGTTGGTATAACTGGCCGTCTGACATGATCAGGTGGGCTGATCTCATACACGTACTTAGGCACAAGCGAAGAGGACTGGTTCGATACAGCGGATCAAGAGAAGTGCAGGAAGCCACTTGCTATGGTGTGGCCTGTGTGTTCACCCCATCCCACAAACGAGGGAAGGGGTATGCGTCCCATATGTTGCGCTTGCTGCACTGGGTCACCTCAAGGCGAACATCCGAGCCCGGCACACTGTCCCATTTCCCAGCAGAGTGGGGTGCTCCGCCTCCCGATGTTGAAGAAGTCGAGAAAGGTTTGTTTTCCGTCCTCTACAGTGCGGTAGGCGGCAGCTTCTATTGGGAGACTGGCCCTGGTGTCGGGAACTCTGGCGGATGGGAGACAAGGCACCCCATTTCGACCATCTGGGAGGTCCCCGAGCAGGGAGAAGTTGAGCAGGGCGACACAGACAACGAATGGACGCCGCTCAAATATGAAGACCTGGATGCTTTCTGGGCGAAAGACGTTCAGCTCATCCGGCGCATGATGGAGAATTTGCCTTTGTCAAGCCCAGATTATCACACAGAAAGACCGACTGCATTTGTGACATACCTTCCTGACGGAGGCGTCGGGTCTTTCCACATCTTCCGATCTATGTTCGCCGTCGACGATATTGTTTCCATGGATCTTTGGGGCATAGAAAAGAAGGGGAATTGCGCGGACCAGCCAATCTATGCTACATGGACAGTTGACACGAAGCCACTTCCCCCGGTGCTCGTCATCACAAGACTGAGCGCAACTGAAGCAGATTTTCCGGCCCTTGTAAAGAGAATCCAGGAAATTGCTAGGAGGAACGGAGTTAAGAAAATGGAAGTATGGAATGTACCCTCGTATCTTCTGCAGGCAGCGGCAAGGACAGGAGGGAAGACTTTTGCAAGGAAAAAACGCCTGCCTGCATTAAAGTGGTATGGAGAGGGTAAAACCGCGGAGGTGGAATGGGTTTTCAACGAGAAGTATGTTTACTGTCGTATCTCCAAATGTGAGCTGATACGTTCCCTAGATTTTGTTGGTGCTGATGGGCGTAGATACTTTGTTTCCGTCTGGCGTAACTGTCGTCGAACAACTCGTTGTTCGAGGTTATCGTGCTGCACCCGTAGACTTCCGGGTCATGTTCGCAACGTTCCCAGCCCAAGCGTTCCCCTTGCACAATATCAACATGCTCGCCGTTCTGCGCTATAAGAGACGTATAGGCACTACTGTGACACAGCCTATTTACAATGAGTTGTTATTCATGCTGTTGAGATGTTAGCAAGGTTATCTCCGAGTCGAATGAAGTGTCGTGAGATGAGACCATGTGGTTTAGATCCGTCATGTGTCCGATGGTTGCCAGTACTACTGGCGGACTTGTGAGTATTTTTGACCTCAGGATCTTGTTCACAGCTGTTCCACCCCCTGTCCCATCAGGTTACAGTGTCTTGGGTCGTGGTTTTACTCAGTGCCAACTCCATCACACTTTTAATACCTCCAGCGGGTCTGTATGATTTGAATGTTCCACTCGAGAGGGGCTAAAAGGCGTTCATGTTAAAGCCCTTTTGGAGAGCTTAATCTTTGTGCTATTATCACTTCACAGATCATCAGTATAACTTCCCGCACGTTATCGGGCATCACAGCCGGTGCACTAGTGCCACCAACATCTCCACTGCTGAACAATTGTCCGAGGCCAAACCTCGCATATTGGAACGGTGATCAACCGCAAAAAATACATCTACTGTAAGCAGTGCTGCTGACGTGGGATTCACGAGTAGTCATGCTCCACCGGGCCGTACGATGATGGGAACGAAATATCAAGTCTGCCCCTCGCAAACGATAAGGACTCGTGTGCAGGATCGGCATGCGATCATTACCTCTCATTTTCAGGTCCCCCTTCTTCGCCTGAGATGACTGCAGAGCTTGCCTTCCTCACATTATTTCGCGCTACCCCAGCACAAGTGCATGAATCACGAAAGCGAACGTGGCCTCAATGGGGTGGTTTACTCACCGAGGATCAGTATTTCGAGCGTGCCGCCCAAATGGACGCCATGGAGCATGCAACCAACTCTCGGATGATAACTTGGTGAGGTTACTCAAATCTTGCACCAATGCAACAAGCTCAGTTTCGAACGAACTTCAGGGTGTTGGCACCAAGGGACAACCCGCAAACGCTCGACTTCATGTGTGCTTGTGAGACGTTAGTGTAACGTGCTCTTCCTGATCAAAAGGTGTAAACTCGGTATGACTTGACAGGTACAAGCGACCCGGGCTTGTCAGATACCCAGGTTCAACAGAAGTGCAGGAGGTTACGTGTTACGGGGTCGCGAGTGTGTTCACCCCGCCGCATAAACGAGGGAAAGGCTACGCCTCGCATATGATGCGCCTCTTGCACTGGGTTACCTCAGGAAAGACATCGGAGTACAATTTACCTCAGTTCCCAGTCGAATGGGGTGCTCCGCCTCCCGAGGTAGCAGAGGCTGGGAACGGGTTATTTTCCATTCTCTATAGCGATGTCGGAGAAGAATTCTACAAGTCAGCTGGGCCTGCAATTGAACAAGCCGGTGGCTGGGAAACTAGAAGCCCTATCTCGACTATCTGGAAAATTCCTCAGGAAGCCGATGTTCAGCAGGGCAGTACAGCCAGCCAGTGGACATGGCTCAAACATGGTGACCTTGACGCATTTTGGGCGAGGGATGTCCGGTTCATCAGACGCACGATGGAGAATCTGGCCGAGTCGAGCCCGGGCTATCACTCCGAGAGACCCAAGGCGTTTGTATCGTACCTTCCTGACGAAGGTGTCGGGTCTTACCATATCTTCCGTTCCATGTTCGCTGCGGACAGCACCGTGTCGTCAATGGACGTCTGGGGTGTAGAGAAGAAAGGTACCGACATCGATCAGCCAGCTTATGCGACTTGGTCGGTCGACGCACGTCCACTGCCTGCAACCTTGATTGTCACCCGAATCAGTGCGACAGAATCGGAATTTCCTGACCTTCTTCGTCACATCCAAGCAGCAGCTAGGAGGAGTAGCATTGGCAAGATGGAGATATGGAACTTACCCAAGCATTTACTCAAAGCAGCTGCAGAGACTGGGGGCCAAACCTTTGAAAGGAAGAAAGCACTGTCCGGTATCAAGTGGTACGGTACAGGCAAGACAGTGGATATAGAGTGGATCCTGAACGAGAAGTAATGTCATTGAATTTCACCAGGACTGGGTAAACTAACTCCCCGAAAGATTTTGCTGGTGTTGAAGTCGGATACGAGTCGACACTAGGGATGCAGAGTCGCTGTTGAGTCGCCATAGTAACCCTCGATAGTGATGTTCGAAACAATTGTCGAGTGAGGGGCATCTATTGAATATGCTATTGGAGATCAGTAATAAGAGTGACTCGGACTCGGACTACAGCAGAATTAGCAGACCAAAGTACGCGGCCACAGAGAAACGAACATGATTGAAGCGATTCAGATAGGTGTTTGCATTCGAGCGAACGACTATCAATGGCCATTTGTCATTCCACTACTCTAGTGACTGAATCTAAGGACAGGACATGTTGTGTCTAGAACATACGACAATGCTACCCCATTATGAAGGGGTCACAAAATATGGAATGTGTGCAAAGAGGTATACAAATGTTAACGAGAGAACGAGATAGAAGCAAAAATAATAACCCCGGGCACTGGCAAGTCTTGAGAATGCGACGATGCATGGTTTCGTCACGATTGTGCGAAATAGGACCAGCCTCGCTTGAGTTGCTGTGCATGGTGGTCACCCTAACGATCGGGGAGGGGAGGGTCTCTGACAGACTCACTTCGAAGAAAACAAACATGAGGACGGTGTTCGGTCCCAGTCGCATGAAAGCAGGTGTCCATCCTTTAAACACGAACATCGGACCTTCTTCGCGGAGCGATCTCACGAGGACTTGCAAGGGGCTAGCGTTTCCTGACTTCACAATCGTGTCAGTGAGCAAACTGTATCAGACAGATGTCTCACAGAGCCCATTATTCTCGTCCTTATGACATCGGCAGGAGAGCAAACAGCTGCGGAATAGAGTAAGCGCAAAATACAAAAATTGAAGACAACGAACTTGTGCCACAAGTCCCGGCTGCTAGACTAGCGACTACGTGCAAGAAGAAGCCATCATGAAACTGGTAGTCTACCAGGGGAATTCGATGACGAAGTAGAGTCATCTTGAAGAAGTCGTAACTATGAACCGCGTCGCGTTCAAGGAATTCAAGAGGAATCACGGGGTCGACTCACGATCCCACCTGTGACGTCTATCAAAGGATTTATTTATTTACGCGCCACCTTTGAGGAAGGCGGGAGCTCACATTCATCAAGACTGCACGCACCTTGAAAAATATATATTCAGCCTGCGCGACAAGAGCCCCGAGTCCTCATGCTCACCGCGTTGGTTCCAAGCCCTCTACTGAGGCCCTTGATACCCTCAATTTTCACGAGGCTGACAAGGCCAGTCAGAGCGTTACGATATCCATACCGCTTCTCTGGAGGTCGCAGTGAGTCACTAGTCATGCGCACGAGCACGATGTCAGCGGGGTTCCCTGCAATGCCTCCTAGTCCACCAGTGACACCAGCGGCCAGGAGGAGCTTGCCAGTAGAAGGTTTTCCCTTCGCGGACATACGTCGCTTGAGTTCTTCGTAGCTTCCGATGCGAACAAGAGAGTATGTCATTTGTCGGAGAAGGGACGCGGAAAGACCAGTGTAAATACTACGCATGCCATTCTCGGACAATGAAGTTCCAATCGTTGCAAGCATGGACGGACGCGGCACGGATGGACCAAGGGTTTGCATGCGGCTGTGTAGACGTTAAACACGCTCTCGAGTGAAGTCAATGCCACCTACACTTTCGTCAAGTCTAAGGGATGCGTGAAGCAAGCGGCCACTAGAACATGAAGGGGTAAGTCAATGTGTGATGTCTGGTAGTACGACCCACTGGAAGCGGCGATGCCTAATATTGAGCTGTTCGTCAGATGCGATGAGCAATGAGCTGTAAGCCTACATACCGCCGAGCCTGGGTAAAGGGGTGTTCAGCAAGGGTTCAAAATGGCACTCAGATATGCTCACCAGAATGGATAGGTGGCCATGTTGCGTCCTGTCTTTTGAGGGAGCTCCTCACACACACAACAGCTTTTATATACCACCGCTGTGCGAATGAATTGGATCTGAGAGGCTACAGCTTTCCGTGTGAGTGATGTGGGGTATATGGGAGCGCAAATAGCTATAGGATGTTTGCAGTGGCCTCCTCACCCCAGGTAAATATAGTTCTCCGACCAGTGTCCACGTTGGGGTATGCTCTGTAGTCCTCGATGGAACGATTCAAAGGAATTGTAGCGCTGAAAAAAGGCGCGGCTACGTAACGAGACCACGTTGGACAGCCAAAAAACTTGAGAACTGCACGCACAGTGGCTCACAACGACGCCCCGGGCGACATTTTGGCGACTCCCGTGCAAGTTTCCACGGGGTCGAGGGTATATTCAAGTTGTGGTTTACACTGTACAGTGTATCCCTACGAGGTCCGTGCGCACGTGAGCTTAAGTAAGATGGGACATTATTTGCCCCATTAGTCAGCAGCTCAACCATCTTCTTGACAGCGCCACAATTTTGTTTTGACTTCAACTCTCTCCTCGACCATCTCTTGCTTTGCTCTTCAACTCTACGCACAAATTAACTCGACTTTATCCAACAACAATGTCGCACGACAACGAAGAACTAGTCAACTACGAGGATGAAGACGACGTCGTCCCAAACGGCGCCGCCGCGCCTACGAACGGTGTCGCTGCTTCGGCAGTGGTGGATGGCGAGGTCGAAAAAGACAAGAAAAATTTCTCAGGCATACATTCGACCGGTTTTAGGTCTGCTTCATATCTTTTCTCGTGGTATTTTCTGGCCTGACCCATTTTCTTAAAGGGATTTCTTGTTGAAACCTGAACTTCTACGAGCGATCAGTGATCTTGGGTTCGAACATCCTTCAGAAGGTGCTTCTCTCAGTTTGAACGGTGGTGTCTTATGACCTAACATACATCATGTGCAGTTCAACAAGAATGTATTCCCCAAGCCGTCCTGGGAATGGACGTCCTTTGTCAGGCAAAGTCGGGGCACGGCAAGACCGCGGTCTTCGTACTTGCAACACTGCAACAATTGGAGCCTGTCAATGGCGAAGTCTCCGTGATTGTCTTGTGCCACACCCGTGAACTCGCTTTTCAAATCAAGAACGAGTACACGCGGTTTGCTAAGTACATGCCTGACGTACGAGTCCACACCTTCTACGGCGGTACTCCCGTACAAAAGGATGCGGAAATCCTCCGTGACAAGACTCGGTGCCCACATATCGTTGTGGCGACTCCTGGCCGCCTGAACGCCCTCACTCGAGACAAGATTCTGGATGCCAAAAACGTCAAACACTTTACCTTGGACGAGTGCGACAAAATGCTAGAGCAGCTTGGTTAGTCTTCGCCCCTTCAGTTTCGGCTACCAGTCTTGGAGTACAAATGGCGCCCGTCACACCGGCCTCCGCCACCGGTTCACGAAGTTCTTGTCGCCATATTCAACGTCACACTACCAATGTGGGCAAGCGTTGTTGGTGCCACATGGGGATGGTGTTGAAGCATGGTCATGGGTTCATCGCTGGGTCGTGAGTTGCTGAGAGCGTTGCATGATGAAGAATATCACGGGTCTCCCTCGAATCCCTGCTCTTGCCGCAGGCGAAACTTAAACGGGTTTATTCGCAATCGACGTTCGGCGCTTACACGTCCTTCTCTGTTTTGAGTTTCTTCTTTTCTCGCTCGACCCGAAATTCAAACGCAATCTAACCGCTATCCTCCGCCCTTTCTTTACTGCGTAGACATGCGTAGGGATGTCCAAGAAATCTTCCGCGCGACTCCCCATCACAAGCAAGTCATGATGTTCAGCGCTACGTTGTCGAAGGAAATTCGCATTACCTGCAAAAAATTCATGGCGAACGTGAGTCTTCGTGGGCAATTTTGGAATCACGCTCACATTGGAACATAGCCACTTGAGATTTTCGTCGATGACGAGACGAAACTTACGTTGCATGGTTTGCAACAGCACTACGTGAAGCTCGAGGAGAACGCCAAGAACAGGAGGCTAAACGATTTACTGGACACTTTGGAGTTCAACCAGGTAGGCTTTATATGGCATATCATGTTCTGTACTGATCCCTTGTTAGGTCGTTATCTTCGTCAAGTCTGTTGCACGAGCAATCGAATTGGACAAACTCCTGGTATCATGCAACTTCCCCAGTATTAGCATTCATTCTGGCCTCGCACAAGAAGAACGGTATGTTTATCAGACCCCGTTGGCTCATCGACTGCGCGATTGACGTGATGCAAAGCATTAAACGCTACACTGCCTTCAAGGCTTTCGAAAAGCGAATCCTAGTCGCCACTGATATCTTTGGTCGTGGTATTGATGTTGAACGCGTCAACATTGTTGTCAATTACGACTGCCCTCCCGACGCAGACAGTTACCTTCACCGCGTCGGCCGTGCTGGGCGGTTCGGTACCAAGGGTCTTGCTATCACGTTTGTGTCGAGCGAGAGTGATCAGCAGGTGATGGCTGCTATCCAATCTCGGTTCGAGGTTGCAGTACCCGAGCTACCAGATCACATTGACCCTGCTAGCTATAGTGAGTTGGTCCACTCCAGACGTGACATGTCAAGTTTAACCCCTATTTCCAGTGACATCGTAATTGGTTTCAGGCTGTCGTTATGTGTTCCTCCGTTTTCTACTCTTATGTTAACGATGTACTTGGTAGAGGTCACCGCGAATAGTTGCCCAGTATCACGCATTGTGACTTTGTTTGAATGAAACTCCTCTCTCGGTTGTACGGACACGTGCTACATCTTTACTCGCCTGCATGAACTGGTACCGGGAGTGGAAAGACTTTTTGCTTGCTGATACTCCAGACACAATCTCCGCTCAAGCGCCTTCAAAACGACTCAAATAAGGAAGCTCGATGTTACACCTACGTGAATTGACGAGCTCCAAAGAGTACGCGGCCGGAGGGTGTTGGTGCAACAACCCAATTGTTTCACCTGAACAGCTTGTGCAATACAGTGGCTACCTCCCTTGCCTGGCTCGACACCTTCACGAGAACCACTCGTTCACTCAAAAAATTCAATGGTCGTGTTCGTGTCAACAAGGCTCACTGCTGGACTATGCCATTACGGACCTACGGTGAAGATGTGTTTCGGCCACTGTATGGAAGACTCGGATTGCTTCATGTTTTTCTCCCGAGACTTGACTCTATTGTTCTCGTTTCGTTCTCGCAGTGATATGTAAGAGGTGGTGGAGGATTAGGGTATCGCTATCAATGAGCAGACCAATAAACATATCATTTTCCCCTAGGAGGTTCTCGGAGGCGGTTGTCTACATTTGTCCTCGATCATCAGGTATGTCCTTCAAAGGATTTTTAAGAGTCCCTATTCCAATGAACACCATGTTCAGCAAGAAGTTCATCCCATCTCCACCATCATCTCCACCTCCTCAGTACTCCCCCAGTTTGACTCACACTCCCATGGTAAGTCTCACAACGCTCACAACATACTTGTCCTAGGGGTTAATGATGGTACAACATTACAGGCTCCTAGCAAGCCATCCTATTGCTTCTGGTCCAGATCCCCGACTGTGAAAGATGTCTTATCGGATCTCAACAGAGATGGCAAGGATGAGAACCCGTCCTCCATAGTCCACCACCCCCTATCTCCTCGAGGACTCCCCCTGCCTTGGGAAGTCCCCAAGTTTCAGCTTGGGAGCCGTCGATCAGCATTCGAGATCTTCAAGGAGATCCCACCCCAAACCATCACACTCCCTTTCTCACCCGAGCCATGGCCTGGTACAGTATTCAGCTTCCACCACGGTCACATCAGACAAGATTTTCCTATCAAACCTTCCCCACCTCCGTCTACTCAGTGTGGTCCACCGAAAGCGCAAGGTATCCGGCCACAAAGATGATTACCTACACATGCAGGTATTCAATCCATCTACCAAGTATGCACCCTCATACGTCGACACACATATAATCACTCATTATGCATGTGCCAACAGTGTTGTACTTCATGTCGTCACTCAGCGATTGGGAACACCTGAACGTATTGGGTCACGACACGACAGGTTGCACATATTGTGTCAGGCTGACATTGCTGATTACAGTAGTGGCAAAGAAGTGTGCGCTATTGTTTGCCATCGACATACCTTTTCAGACTCTTGCCCCCGCTTTCGGGACGTGATTGAAGTCTTATCTGCTGCCTGCAAGTTCTCGGCTTCAGAACTCTTTCGCTACCACAGCCACTATTTCTTTGCTGCAGCTGGAATACTTATCATCGAGGACGTCTGCTGTACGCCACTGCTATATACGAGGCGCGGGAGCAAGCGATCCAGGAAAGGGGAACTTGAATCTTTCGTAATGGCATTTGAGAGATCGTTTTATAGGGATCGGTTTCATGGATTGCATGTAAAAGAATATCAAGATGATCCGTGTCCATAATCAAGGCTATCTCTGGATGTTTATCTCGCTTCGCGATCACTCTCGGTTTGTGTGAGTAGACTCATCCAACTCATCACAGCATTCCTGCTGCTTTGTACCACCTTTCCATCTCATTGTATCATTTGTATCAGAGAATGGTCTTCTGTAGACGTGTCTTGTAGACAGATTCATAATTCTAGTGTTCATCTCATGGATTCCAATGGACTTTGAACCTCGAAATGACTTCTTAGTACTTGGCGTCTAAGATACTAGGCGTGAATGTGACTTGGCGGACGTTGACGGGGAATACTTTAGAGAGGTGTTCACACTGGCGACGGGTTTCCACCACCTGCGATGGACAGGGGCCCGGTCCGCAGAGGTTGCGTGACAAACCACGCCTAGAAGTCGATCCTATGAAGAGGAACGTTCCCGCCTCATCCTCGATCACAATGAACCGAGGGAAATGTAGCACGGACGCACATCAAGAAAAAAGAAAAAGAACCAACGAAGGACTGGACCTATTTGTTTTCGCATGGTATCGAGTGAAAAAAAAAATGAGGGGGTGGACGGGACGTGTAACTAGAAGAACCTTGCAAGCTTACTTATGAATAACTAAACAAGGACGAGCGCAGTGCGTCCGAGATGCAAGAAAATTGCAAGGAACGGAGATCGACCAATATATGTATACATAGCCAACGTCCAACGTCTGAACGTTAATGGTGGCAGGTATGATGGGGTCACCGGCCAGCAAAACTGGCATATTTTGACACGCAAATCACCTGTGGTCGTTGAGGCGGTTTGGCGGCGGGGTATGCCAACATGTCCTCGGCTGACGTTGGGAGCGGGTAGGGATGGTGGTACGGAGAACGAGGAGGCGAGCGGAAAGGGGACTGACAGCCTTCAGTCGCATCTGGCGACAGTACATCCACTTCGCTATCGCTTCCAGACGTCCGCCAGAGGATATCCTCAATGGTAACCGTATGGGACCGCGTCGTGGGTTGGTCCGCGTTCGGCGTGCCGTAGGAAAAGCGCATCCGCAGGCGACGCGTGTGCGGCGACACATTGTCATCTTCATCAGAGTCAATCTCGTCGCCGTCAGCGTTCAGCCGGGCTGTATCGAGCATTAGACATGAAGCGGTGTGAGATGTGCGAAACAAAAGCTCACTCCAACCCCGTCGACGTCTACCCTGTCCCGCCAGAGACGAGGGATTGGAACGGATCGACGCGTCATCCCTTCGATTGGTTTCAACACCAGACCAGGTGTATTCAACCTGACGAGCAGGTGGGAACTGGTCATCCCGTTCCCGTGTGAGAAGATTGACTAGGGTACCTCGCACATCGGGTGCATTTGCAAGATTCCGAGGGGTGTCCTGGGACGTATGCACGACCTGGGGGTGGTCTCGGTATGAGGTGATATGCTCCCTAAAGGCTGCGGAGAGGCTGCGACGACCAGGAGCCGAAAGCTCCTCAATCGGAGTGCCGTCTGATGATGTGCGCGATATCTGCTGTGGGAGGACGATGCGTGCGGTGTCGACAAGAGTGAGATCCCGAGTGCGTCTGAGAGGTCGTCCGCCCACCGGGGGGTTGGGAACCAGTGACCTTACGCCGCCATTAGCAGCGGTCGACCCAGTCTGTGAGGTTCCGTTGTCCTGTGCAGCTGGGACGACACTATCGCCGCGCACCCTGGGGGTAGCCAGCTCGACCCTTCTAGACCTGGAAGCGGCTAACCGTTCTGTCATATTCTCTAGCTCCCGTGCGACCTGGGCTGTCTGTGCTTGCAACCGCTGCTCAATTTGCGACAACGACAGTCGTGAAGAGAGACTGCCGGGGCCATCGGGTGCGTTCACGCGTGCAGCCACGCGTCTTCCAATCATAGTACTCGAATCTTCACGATTGGCGCTCTGGAGGTCTCGCCTCTGGGCAGTGCGTGGATCAACACTGTCAATGAGGTCTCGAGCGCGTGGTAGGACGGGTTCCGGCATGGCTGGTGAGCGGAGCCGGGGAAGGGTCGGATGAAGATCACTTCTATCTAGCCTAGGATAATCGCTGTGAGAGGACCGATCCCACACGGGTTCCCTCCTCGCATTGTTTCCGTTGTTGGATTCGAATTCCTCGAGCCGCTGTCGAGCAGAGGGAGATATGAGTGTGCGCAGTCTCGCAGCCCTCGTGTTCAGTTCTTCCACCACCTGCTCGCCTGAGAGCACGAGCGCAGAATGAGGCGGTCGAATGTTGGCATCGTGGCTGAGGGAATGATGAGATTGGGTGTCGGTGGTGACTGTATTGGTCGTCGGAGAGGTCCCGGTTCCTGTAGCCTCTGGCGGGATGCGATTCAACATGTCGTTGATGCTGTTTCTTAGAGAGTTTATCTGCTCGTACGCAGTGTCGAGCGCGACAGAGGCTTGTCTGAGGCTGTTTCGGCTTTGAGAGTCCAGGTGGGGGCTTGATGCAGCTGTAGACCGTGGTGCTGCGGGGCCAGGGCCGACGTCGGTTGCTTCCTGGTTCTGTGCTGTCACTGAGATGGGCTCTGAAGATAGCTGTCCTGTTGGCCTAGTATCTGAATTAGAGTCCATGCCAGGAGGCACGAAGCAATGACGAGGTTTGTAAGAAAAACCTTCTCCAACTAACTTTGTGGATGTAGTCTCCGATGTCGACCGGTCAGCACTTGCGGTCCAGTCCATCAAACTTCAATGCAGCACAGGTCAATGTCATTGGCAATGATACATTATGCATTAGAGTCTATACGATATCCTACAATTGTGTGCCCATCGCCAGATAGTCCTTGCGTACACCAAGTGGAGTATGGAGTATAATATGGTATGTGTGATATTTGAAGGTGGTCACGAAGACTGCACAGCCAAATCGTCCGTAGCTCGCTCCTCGACCCGCGCTTTCAAAGGGTTCATGTCTAGTGACGCCTGTGACAACTTCTGCTGCCGCATCATCTTGGATAGCAAGGGATCGTCACCGGTGTAACAAAATGCAAGCATGATGGATATCATGATGAGGGTAGCCGTTATGCAGCACAGTATAATCCAACCATGTTTCGAATGGTCGTAAACCTACAAGAAAGGTCTGATCAGATTTTTGTCAACAGGATATGGACGAGTGCGAACCTGTCCACCAATGATAGGACCCACTGTACGTCGTCAGTACTACATTGTTACGCATTGATAGAAAACCACTCACAAGCGGTTCCGACGCCGAAAGCTAGATTGAAAGCGCCATACACATGGGCATCTAAAAGATGGCGTAATCAGCCAATGAATGCATGGAAGATAGAGTGACTTGCATCCAATACCTGGCATCTTCCGAGAAACGGTTGCCAACTCTGCGGTCACCGGTGGGACTACGCCAGAGACAAAAAAACCTAAAGGACATGAGGTAAGGACGAGTGGACGGGCTAGAACGGGATGCTCACTTTGCAAAGCGAGTGCGATAATAAACAGAGCGATTGAGTTTCTAAGGGCCAAGATAATCCACCAAGGGAGAGTGAGGAATAGGCATATGGTAGTGATATAGTTTGAACCAATTCGATCGGCGAGTAACCCGGATAAAGGTGATGCTGACTTGGATGTTGGCTATGCTGCGATCACATGTCATCCTGAAGACACTCACAAATTAAAGCGGGTACGAGACCCGCCATGTATACCAAGCCGACTTTTGCAGAATTGTAATTCCATACCGCTTGCAAATGAAGAGGAAGAGAGGGCTCCTGCATAGTATTGACGGTGCTAGAACGGAGACGATCCGTCAAACACGACCAACGGTTTGTCAAAACAACATACCCGTAGATCAAAGACATGATCAATGCGACCACAGCGCGAGGAGTTTGCCCCAGCTGATGTATTACTATTAACAATGGAAGTGGTTTACGAACGAGCGGAATCTCTGATGTCGGCGGGATGTTGGCAGGAGTGCGAGAATCTAGTGAGCTTGGCTCTTGCTGGGGATCGACTGAAGCCGGGTCCGAGGGGTGTACTGTATCGGGCCTTGATGGAGAAGGTGCCGTAGCATCATGTGGTATAGACGACGCTTCGAGGTCCGTGGTGATGTTGATATTTTTACCAGTTGCCGGATCGTATCCCCATTTGAGCGCGATATCCCTCTCTATGATGAGAAAACGCAGAAAGAGATCAACGAGCGTGCAGATTTCGCCGAATATGAATGGGGCACGAAAGCCAAATCGGGAATACAGGCTCCCCCCTGCAGGCGTGCCGACCACAAGGCTTGGGACTGTCAGGCAGATTGATGGCAAGAGATAAAAAGGAGACTGACCCAATGGAGAGACCTGTCATTGCGAACCCAAGTTGCCCTGGATGAGGAACGGTTATAAACACAACCAAGCTTAGGGAAAGGGGGACTGACTGCCAGCGTTTTGCTCAGGGGTGGTGTCACAGCTGGGGAAAGAATGAGAAGGGAGATCTGCGGAGCGGAGAAAGCGAATTACAGAAGGGCGAGACCCACGACCCAAATGACGGAAGAACTGATACCCTGGAGGACACGTGCGATAGCCATGAGGGTATAGTTGGGTGCCTCCATAAGGAGGACCTGAGCGCCTAGGAGAGCGAGGAGACCGATGATGAGGGGGGTACGACGTGAGGAGCTCTTTTCCGCGAAAACTGCAATAGGTATTGTGGCTGACGACGAATGAGAATGGCAAGGGGGAGAAGGGAGGGTGGGTAACGTACAGAGGACCAACCCGATGGACTGTAGGGAGCGGAGTGAGCGACTGGGGGGAAAGGAGAGGGACGACTTACGTATGCAAAGAGTAGCCAGCCTGTACGAGCGGAGACAGAGTGGAACCCGAGATGTTCGAGTTGAAAGGGGATGACGGGGATGATGATGGAGTAGACGAGGAGATCCGTGGTGATACCTGGCGAGGGGTTAAGATAGACCACAAGAGGGGTTCGAGGAATACAAACCGACACCGACGACTGGCGTGCGCTGTATGAGGGATGTGATCTGTGATGACGAGGTCGTACGCACCTGTGGTGATGAATGGGACGGAAGAGCGCCATTTGAGACCCCAGGGCTTCGTGGGCGGACCGTTGAGGAGGGATGTGAGGCCCATGGAGGTGAAAAGAGAAAGATTGGAGATGACCGCATGTCTTTAAGAACTACTAGCAACATTACGTGATCAAGCATTCTCACTTGGAATGCCCGAACTGCCAGGTAAGCACAACCGCCGCATCTCTGATCCGTTGCGTCAAACCAGCGTCGCTTAGAGGTCGAGCGCGCCGTGGACCTCATCAGGTCTGTCGCAAAGGGAAAGCTCATCCATCATGTCGATACCTTCGAGGACGAGCTCGTGTATTCTGGCCTGACACACCACCAGTTTGTCAGGCGCTCTCCCTCGCCTCCCATGCCAGCACTTACCATCTATTTTCGACCAACACGCAGGCCGGCGAAATCGCTCATCGTACCATTACTCATGTCGCTCGATACGGTAAGCCTCCTGCAGTCATCATGGCACCCATGTAAACAATCCGACAGGAAAGTATTTTTATATACAACTCGACGGAGAGGGTAGAATGCCTGTTCTCCACTTCGGCATGACAGGCATGCTCAAGGTCCGCTTACCCTCCGTGAGATAGACACACACTTAACTCTATCAGGTGAGAGGTCAACCAACCCCACACTACAAATCTAGCCCCCGCAACGATCCCGACGCCTGGCCTCCTCGGTTCGCAAAGGTGACTCATCCCCCCACCCTTATTCGTCGCTCATTTCAGCTCGTGGGTGCTCTAGTTTATCTTGTTCATTCAGGAAGACCATTCCAGCTTCACTGAACTCGCCTTTTGCGATGCTCGTCGTCTCGGCCGCATTCGCATGGCTTCCTCTCCATCAAGTGATCCCCCCATCTCCGACCTCGGTTTTGATCCAATTTTATCCATGCCTTCTCTCGAGGATTTTCGCAGGGCTGTCTCGACAAGAACTTGTCCAATCAAAGCCCTCCTGTTAGATCAATCGTTCAGCGCTGGCATCGGCAACTATCTCGCAGGTCCCCACAGCTCCATTTATTGCTTCCTTACCCAGGCTCATTCACTTTTTGTCCTCTTCCGCAATCAGATGAAATTTTATATCAGGCTCAACTGCATCCAGAGCAACGATGCAATACCCTGGACGCTTGTCAAATTCGCGCTTTGCATCACCAGATCGCCGACGTTTGCCGTATAACTGTCGAGGTAAACGCAGATGATACCAAGTACCCTCCCCATTGGCTTTTCCACCATCGATGGGTACGCTCTTCTTCCCTCTCCCCAATGCGTCTCTCATCCTGTTACTATAGGGTAAAGCCAAGAAAACAAACCAAACGATGAAACTGGTCCTCTTGCTCCCCTTCCCTTCCACAACCAGCTAATCTCGGATCCCTGACAGCCCTCGGGCGAACCTGCCACCATCAAATGGATCACCGTCGGTGGTCGCACGTCTGCCTACGTTGTCCAAGTTCAGAAACCTTATTCCCGCGAACCCCAACGGGTATTATTTCCAATCATTTTGAACGATAAGCTCGAGTAACTCTTTCTCAGGATACGGGCACGACGGATCCGAGTAACGTTCGGGATACCGGACCACGACGCTCCAAAAGACGTCGTATGACTAGAGAGGTTCCTGATACCTGACGGCGTCGGGGGGTTGTGACTGCGCCGGGTTTCATACCCATGATAAACTTTTCTTGAGAATTAGTTAATCTCGACGCACCGTGACGACCCATCAGGTCCCGGCTCGTAGTATCAATGAAAGCGAAAGTAACACGGGTCGGCTTCCGTGAGGTGGTCCGTATGCTCGTTCCCGGGCCCATCACCCAGACAATGCGATGCATGACGACTGTCAAGCAAGCTCACGCGATCCTGGCTCGGTCGACCGTGATTCCCGCAGACTTGACTCTGTCAAACGTACACCGCACGTCTCAAGTGGTGTCACCGTATCTCGGATTGACCAGAGACCATTGCTATCCCCATTGGGCAACCAACCAATAGCATAGCGCGGTCTTGGTATTTCAAATTTCAGTGACGCACCTCGTCCAACTGTACCACGTGACTTGTCAGCCTCCCCGCTATTTAACAGACGACATGAAGACGTGCCCCACCTTCACTCCCATCTTTCTGCATCCATGGTGAGTTCAAAATCCCACAAAATACGATCTCTCACCACAAGCAACGCCCAACAGGCACTCAGCGGGCTACAATCCCACCGCGTCTCTCGAGGTGTTCGCGCTCTGGGGTACCGGATGAAACAAGAGTGGTCGACCTCGTATCTCTTGATGCGGTGCTTGTGAATCCACCCACCTTACCTCTTTCCACAACAGACTATACGGCGGTTTCTCCACTACGCGTCCATCACCTTGCGCATCGCAAGCGATCCTTCTAGGGATATCAACACCAGTTCCTCCGGATCCAAGCATATAACACAAACACAAAGTGAGTACTTATCTCCTGTGCAAATAGATGCATCCACTCACTACGCATCTTGCAGCGCTTTACTCCATATCGTTGCCGAACGTCACGGCA
This sequence comes from Boletus barrowsii, assembly GCA_038088775.1. NCBI lineage: Eukaryota > Fungi > Basidiomycota > Agaricomycetes > Boletales > Boletaceae > Boletus > Boletus barrowsii. Next base: position 30,998 of record JBBPJP010000083.1, on the reverse strand, counting down.
GGGAAGGCCAGCCTGCACGTGATACGATTAGCATACTCTCCACGGCCCACCACTCGACAAAGTGCTTAGAATTTTTTATGTGCACTCTCAAGAGCCCAACTATACGCCTTTCGGTTCCTTTTTTTTTTTTTTTGCAGCTGTGGGGAGTCTTTCCGTTAAAGAATACCAGTCTGGAAGGCGGCACCATGTGCACGATGGCAATGCAGCTGCGAAAAGGTCAAGATTTGCAGGGTTCAGGCTTTTCGGAGGGAGCAAGTGCCACCAATACACAACCAGAGTTATCGTCCAGTTCTATGGGCGATGGTCACAGCCAGCTCCCCCCACCTTCCTCGCCAGGTTATCTGTGATCTTTTGCTCTTGCTTTCGCTGAGGGTGCTTCCAGCCGTCTTTTGTCATATCCACATATCCACCACATCCTCTCCATATCACATCTGGCCGTACCATGTAACATCAGGGAATGGATAGCGCTTCCAACACAGTAGACTATCTCATAATGTATAGGCAAATGTCATAACGTATATTAGGATTTCATACATTCACTAGGATTTGGTAGTATACATTATGACATATGCTTATACGAGATAGTCTACTGTACTACATATTAGATTGACCTCTATCACCCTATTGTGCACGTTATAGTTGGGATGTGTAGGCAGTGATGGCGAAAGCTGTCACACTGTGACATTACAACTTGGTGTCTGTCTACCAACTACAAAGACACATCCACATGCAAGACCGTTCTAATGATACAATGATGGCAAGATGGTACGATGTAGTAGAAATACTGTGACGAGTTGGATGAGCCTACTCACACAAACCGACAGTGATGGCGAAGCGAGATAAACATCCAGAGATGGCCTTGATTAAAGGACACATAGCATCTTGACGTTCGGACTCTAAACGCAATTCACGAAAGTGATCCACATAGAACGATATCTCAACTGCTTTTACGAAATCTCCAAGTTTCTTGCCCACTTTCTTGGATCGCTTGAAATCCCCCTTGCTCTCAGGCTCGAACGTTGTATATAGCCCGGATGCCATACAGCAGACGTCCTCTATGATGAGTATTTCAGCTGCAGCAAAGAAAGAGTGACTGTTGCAGCGGAAGCATTCCGAAGCTGACAACTTGGAGGCAACCGATAAGAGTTTGATCAGGTCCCGAAAGCGAGGGCGAGAGTCTGAAAAGGCCTTCGGATGGCACAAGAGAGTGCACACCTCTTCACCACTACTGTAATCAGCAATGTCGACCTGAGACAGTATGTGCAACTTGATAATCTGGCCCGGCAACTTCAGGTGTTCCCAATCGCTGAGTGACAAGATGAAGTACAACACTGTTGGCACATGCACAATGAGTGATTATATGTGTGTCAATGTACAAGGGTGTATACTTGGTAGATGGATTGAATGCCTGCATGTGTAGGTACTCATCTTTGTGGCCGGATACCTTGCGCTTTCGGTGGACCACACTGAGTAGAGGAGGTGGGGAAGGTTTGATAGGAAAAGCTTGTCTGATGTGACAGTGGTGGAAAAGCTGAACACTGTACCAGGCCATGACTCGGGTGAGAAAGGGAGTGTGATGGTTTGGGGCGGGATCTCCTTGAAGATCTCGAATGCTGATCGACGGCTCCCAAGCTGAAACTCATGGGATTGCCTAGGCTGGGAGACCCAAGGAGATAGGGGTACTATAGAGGAGGATGGGTTCTCATCCTTGTTATCTCTGTTGAGATCCAATGGGACATCTTTCACAGTCAGAGATCTGGACCAGAAGCAGTAGGATGGCTTGCTAGGAGCCTGAGTCAAACTTGGGGAGTACTGAGGAGGCTGGGCAGCGGCATAGCGTGCGAAAATAAATAGTCAGTCGTCCTTTGCTGGTCCTTTTTTTCTTTTCTTCACGCGTGTTGCCTGTCCGTCCTTGCTACTTTTTCCTCGGTTCATCGTGGTGGTCAAGGACGAGGCGGCACTTTCCTCTTCAGAAGAGCGATCTTTCGCTCGAGGCAACGAAGAGGTGGTTTACCACGCAAGAACGGCATATTGGCGGACTCTGCGGGCCGGGCCCTGTGTCCATTGCTGACCAGGGTGTGGGGACAGCGCCAGACATGTACCGGTCGCTGTGAACAATGCTCTAAATATTTCTGTGGGTCCAAACGACCTCCAAATCATATTCACACCCCAAGTAGTATACGCGTATATGTAACCAGACTGGAACCAGTGCTCCGTTGCTAAATTCTCATTATTCACGACAGCAACCACGCTGTACAACTAATATATAGATTACTCTAGAACGGAAAGACGTCAAGGGATGCGATCACGATTGTGCAGGGGATGGCGTTGCCTGGTACGCCCCGTAGTAGTTGGGTTGGTACAGGCCAGGATTGTAGACACCAGGGGTGCTCGGTTGTCCCGTGACCGCATTTCTCATATGCGGAGGCAAGGTCGAGGCGACATAGCCCGTCGCGCTTGGTGCCGTCCATGCCCCACCCGCGGTCGGCTGGTACGGCTTCCCACTCGCTGTCGCTGTCGCAACCGTATTGGCTACTGCACGTTGACCTGGTGTCTGCGTGGCAGCGCTAAAGAAGCCGGCATACGACGTTGGCATCGCGGGTGTCGTCCCCGCAGACGCAGCAGCAGCAGCACTTGGCTGTGGCGTCCCCTTGCGTGAGCCGGCCGCCGACGTGCTGGATTGTGTCTGAGGATTATACTGGTACCACGACGAATAGGTGTATTGCTGTTGCCCGGTCGCACCATACTGTTGGGCTTGATAATACTGTGACGTGGCTTGCGCCTGAGCAGTTGTCTGGGTTGCGTACGCGGCGTTAGGGTAGTATGGCGGCTGTCCAAGTTTGTATTGGTAACCCGTTCGATATGGCGTCGCGTAGTTGTAAGGATAACCAGCGTAAGCCTGAGCTGTCGCTGCTGCTGTGGCAGCGGTTGCCTGCGCAGTCGCGGATTGAGTGGGCGCTGGCGTCGGCGCGTGTGGTGGTGCTGACGGGGCTGTGGGAACTGCAGTTGCAGTGGACTTGATGTAGAGAGTGGAGTCATCCCGGAGGGCCGTCGGGTGTTCTGCGGGGAGTGTCCCGTACCAGCCTCGGGTGGGCGCTATAGGTAAAGTCCGTTGGAGTTTATGGAGGGCAGATGGCGACGGGATTAGAGGAGGGTGGTCAGAAGTGGACAAGCGGGGTCGCAGAGACGCAAAAAGGCAAAGGGAATCGAGGATCCCCTGGGCTAAAGTAAAGGTTGAGCACTGACATCAAAAGGCGTGTCGATGCGACTGACCAATATCCCATTCTTCCGATCCTTCTTCGACAGGGGTAAACTCGCCCGGCTTTGTTAACCGTTTGTTCTGAAGTTCCTCCAGTCTTTTGAGCGCGTTAGCGTTTCGCTCCAGCAATTCGTGCACGGCTGCCTCAAGGTCGAGACTTCCAAGAGCTTGCTTGAGCAACGATATCTGTTCTGATGAGAAAAGTCCCTCAAAGGATGTTTCATCGTCAAGCACGCCATTCTTGCAGGACGTGTCAATGTCGTGGGGTTGAGGAGACTCTGCGACTTGATCCGAGGGCTGCTCTGGGGTGAGAGTGCGCTCGTCCGACCACCCCTTCTTTCTATCCTCCCATCTCCAGTACAACTCACCCATGGTCGAGCGACCAACTTCGACGCCATCTTGTTCAAATACAGGGGCAAAGCTGGCATATAGGCCATAATCCAAAAACGTGCCACAACTGACACCTCGGGGACCGGGAAGCTTTGGCTTATAGCCTGGGGGTTTCTTTGGAACATAGGATGCCAAGGTGACGGGGGACTTTTGTACCGAGTCAGCTTCGACTGGTGTTGGTGCAGAAGGAGAGGGCAATATTGCGACTAGCTCGGCGTTTGCGGTGGAGACGTCTTTGAGGGGCTTGCTATCTGCAGGCACGATGTCTGAGTTGAGGGAACTCCACCAGGTGCCAAAAGGCAGACGTTGCATGAGCGCATATTTTTTGATCTGGTACAAATGGGCGTGTTTTTCTGAACGAGATGTGGGTTTAGATTCGGTTGTTGGAGAGGACTCTGGGAAATCGAAGGGGACGGTGTCGATGTCGAGGGGAAGGGGGACATGGACAGAGTGAAAGGAGGCTTGGTCGAGGAGAGAAGAGGCGAGGTTGCAGAAACGGAGTTGCTGCGCTGCAGGGGTGGAAGCACGGGATCTCGGATGGTATGATATTGGGAAGAGGTTTTGTACAGCAGCCTGGGTGTGCTAAGGTTCAAGGGAAGAGGGAGTGGACGCGAGGGACTTACACGCAGGACGCGGAGGGGATGTTTGGAAGGTTCTCTGAGGAGTGCGCGGAGGGAGAAGGAGCCAGACTGGGACTTTGAGGTGGATGGTTCGGAGAGGTCAGAGGGGGACAGAGGAAAGACGCGGTCAAGCAAGGCTTGAGAATCGATGCTGTGAAGAGGGCAAGGTAAGTAAAGGGTAAAGGGGGAGAGTTGTATAGCTACGGCTCGAGGATGTGGAGGATCTGTTGTGCGTCGGAGGGGTCGATTGGTACATCGGCAGCGAGTTGGAGGTTTTGTAGCTTTGAGTCGAGGTTGTCCTCCTCGTCCTTTACGCGGAGTTGTTTTGGATGAGGATGGTCGTCGTTGTCAGTGCGTTTCCGTTTTTTTGACGATGATTTTGTTCTGTGTTGATCTGTCTGCTTGTCCTTTTCGTCGTGCACTTGAGTCGCTGAGCTTCGCGTTGCCCGGGCCATGACTTTACGCAAAAGTGTACCATAGGCGAGTTCGCGCTCGGAGTTACAAGACGCGCATCTACTTTTCAATCGGAGTCGACATATTCAAACTCAGATAACCCCAAGCCGAACACGCCGTCTTCGCCGTTCGCCATGGCGTCCGCTCTGTTGAGGGCCCAGCTACGCTCTGCACCCGCCAACGGGCACGCCGCGTTCATCCCGCCCATCCGCAAAGTCGTGCTCGAGTTTTGCCAACATGGCCCGTCCTCGGCAAACACGCGCATCTTTATCTCAAAAGACATGGCGTGTATCGCACGAGACAACCCCCACGTGGAATTCGTAGTCAAGCAGCGCAACGGACACGAGCCCATCGCGCGCGGCTTTTACGGTCGGTCGCGTCCATACACGTACACGCTTGCACGGCTGACCCATGACCAGCGAACGGACGCGACAAGGTGATTCCGCTGCAGCGACTGGAGGTGAATGGGATAGAAAGAAAGGTGCAGCTGATACTGGACTCGTCTGGGTCCAAGATCAAGGCGTTGAAGAAGGGGCGGATAGTTGAGAGCACGAGCGAGTCGGTGCGAGGTATCTGGAGCGGGGTGCACGTCGACACGCCGTTTATGGTCTGAGTAGAATCGAGTCATGTCAGAAAACACGCCGCTGCCTGCACGCACTTTTTACCTTCTTTCCCTCCTCCCCTCATGCTCTCCCCGTCCGACGAACAAGTGTTCAGAGATTGGCTCGAAACCGACACAATCGTCAACGTATGTGTCTCTTTCTTTGCCATCGCGATCAACATCCAACCCTCGTTATCTTAGTCTGTGTCTGCGTCTGAACTTTCCCCGGTCATCTCCCTCGGCGACCTCCCTGTGAGCACAGTCATCGATGACGACACTCTCCATCGCTGATCGTGTACCCCACCGCCAGGACGTGATCCCAGAACATGACGAGTATCGCGCCATGCCCCACAGCCTCAGACATGTTCTCGTCCGTTTCTTTCTCCCCTTGTCCCATGTCTTATCCCTCACCCTTGCCCCCTGCTCAGACTCCCCCAACACCAGACCCCTCTGGTCGTCCCAGGAGCATCCTCCTCGAGCCTGCCTCTCCCTCTTCTCCCTACTCCAGACCTCGATGGTCACCTTCCTTGGAGGGCGGCGTGTCCCGTGCAAGACAAAGCGTATCCTCCATCGGCTCCTACTCCACCATACATACCCGCTCAGCACCGCCGATCAAATCGATCCTTACCCGACATGACTCTGGCATCTCCATGGCCACCACGACAGTGTCCACCCGTCGTAAAAAGAAACGCTCCCCCTCGTCCGTTAAATTCGTCGACGCGCCAACCGTCCACTGTGACAACGCCGTTTATCATAATACTCCTCCTCACTCGCCCCCTTTTTCTCCCTCAGAGAGGCAGAAGCCAACGCGCTGGTTCACAAAGTGGTGGAAGAGACCCTCTACTCCCAAGCCACGTCCCCCCATTTCTGGTCCATATCACCTATCCTACACCGCGTCGCTGGTAGACGTACATGCTTCGAAAGTACCAACACCAAAGCCAGGCAGGCTAAAACAACTCTGGCAACGATTGACCAGCATGATCGGTTGAGCTACCCTCTCGTCCAACATTGTACCCAGTCTTTTTTCTTCGTGGTTTGGTATTTGATCCCACCGTCACGGAGATTGAGAGTGGCCTGTTTCTTGTACGCATGTGTTTCATGTCCGCACTCATACACCAATCGATTTGGTACCATTCCACGCCGCGCGTGTCCATACTAGATGTATCACACCATCATTGCACACCACACATGTATCCTAGTCACATTGCACATGCACTGGGTTCACCATTCCGCATATCTAGATCTGATAAGCAGTAGGAAATAGACAACATTCAAGCAGCAACAGCCGTTCTTCGTGCTTTCTCTGCCTCCCAGCGTGCACGTATGAACATCGCACCTTCTGCTCTTGACCGGACAAGTGGTGGGAGGAACTGCATCTGTGCGGCTTGCAAGTGTGGCGGTAGTAGTGCATCGTTTCGGATAACCTAGTGGGTACCCCATGAATACATAAAGTTGGTGAGAGGACGTACTTGCTGCTTACCGAGCCGATAGCAAGGAAAAACGAAAACGTTGCGGCACTGCTGAGCATGTACTGAGAGAGAGTAGCTAGAGCTCCTCTAGGGCCAGCGCCGCCTCTTTCAAAGTGTTCATTCCTGTGATGTTGTGAGCTGGTGACGAGGCTCACCTGAGGACACTGTATGATCCAAAAATGAAGCCAATGGTAAGACCAACACCTCCACCCATGAGGGCACCCATCCTACGCGACATACATGATCGCATTTAGCCTCGAGGCGTCGTAGACGCAAGGGTGACCTACTTTACTGCGCATGTCCAACGTTTTCGAGTCAGAAAATGGGCGGTTTCACGGCAATTTGGTTATCGTATGACTTACATTTTTGCCAAACGCTTGGCTCTTGTGCGCGGGGAACGCGTGCTGCCATGATCGGACAAGGGTGGTTGACGAGAGAAGGTGTGGTGCGTGCCGGAGTCCGAGTCCGACTTTGGACACACGGCTCAATTCATGGCCCATCACTTGCCGTCTTTCCCCAGCGCTCGTCAGGCCCAAATCAGTGCGTTTGCTAGACACTTTTCGCATTTACTGGCTAATAGAATACAGTCAGAGCAAACCAGAGAGACTTGTTTCATGTCCTGTCGCTCAAGGAGCAGGTCGACAACGTGCTCCGCTCTTGGCTAGGTAGGTGCACGTCTTTCTCATTACGCACATCTCACCCCCCGCTAGGAACGAGATGGCTCTTGAAGTGGGATAAAGAGGTCGATCTTGTTCTCAAGCTGCTCTACTATGGCTTGACGATCGGTCGAGGTTCGGAGCAAAGATCTTTGTACTGTCCCGCTTACTGACAGTGCCCGAAGCCGTGCAGACTCTTGGGGAAGAATACACCGACACCTGGCAACACTCTGCCTTTAGTGGCAAGGTACCTTCCAGAGCTTCGCGGATAGCTCTTGTCCTTCTCCCGACCCTACCCTCTTATATCCTTGCAAAATGGGGTTCCCATCTCAGTTCTCTATCACCTCGAATAGCGAGTGCACTACGCATACTGCCCATGTCTCTCGAGGTGGCTGCAGAAGTCAACCTTGCCATATTTTATCTGCGGGGCACGTACTACGATTTGACCAAGCGGATACTAGGTATCCAGCATGTGATTATTCCCGTCTTTCTATCGCGATTAGGAGATAAAATAACGGTATTGGCAGATTTCGACCACCCCGGAGAACCCACACGTACGCCCGCCGTCGTATTCTTTGCTGGGGATCCTCATCCTCATCCGCCTCCTCTATCGACTTGTACATTACTTGCGGTCCCATGGCCATGGTGCCAGCGAGAAAACGCGCGGAAAACGCGCCCTCGATGGGACACGGGACATGTTTATTGATGACCGGCTCGTAAGCAGTATGCTTGAGCACGTGGATCCAGAGGATGCGCCGGTGAAGCCTGCCGAGGAGGACGAGAACACCGTGTTGGACGTCGGCGCTATCCCAGATCGCGCGAGAGCCAGTCGCAAGTGTACGCTCTGCCTGGAAGAGAGGACTGATAGCTGTGCGACGGAATGCGGACACTTGTTTTGCTGGAATTGTATTGTGGGATGGGGAAGAGAAAAGGCAGAGTGCCCGCTGTGTAGGCAAGCATTGAATCTGACACGGCTTCAGCCTATTTACAACTTGTGATCAAGATACACATTTTATTGTCTATGTATCGAGCATGTAGTATATAGCGATGCACAGTGTTGCGTGGGCGAGATGATCAGACCACTTGTTGAATGAGAGTGATGTTATCACCCTTGAGGAGAATGCGGCCTGGATACAAGTTAGCAACGCTGGGGGAACAACAATAAGCGAAGCTGTACCAAGTTCTCGCCGTGGTTTTGCATCTTTGACATACACCTCGGTTGCCTCGTCTATGACGATGTTCATGAATTCATCGAAACCCTGAGTAAAAGGACATGAGCGTAAAACCGGGGAAGAATCGAAACAAGGGGAAGGAGACCCATCGCTTGTTCAGGGGACGATTTAATGCTATAGGTGATCTGGGGATGAATCGGACGGACGTACAATGATGCGTCCTTCAATTCGCATCTCGATGTTATCGTACAACCATATCACGACTTTTGCCCGCTGTAGATGGTATCGTCAGTGACGAACGCAGCACTCGAGAGACTGCACGACGCGACCTGCTGCAGGTTTTTGAAGATGACATTCTGGAATGGGGTCTGTCAGTGCAAGAGGGGGATGCAGAACGACACTGAAACGTACGATGGGCTGAACCAAGACGCGCTGTTGACGTCCCGACATGGCTGGCAAGTTGATCAATTGAATGGTGTAGAAGGCTCTCACTTGTCTTGCTTATCTAATCTGTTCCCACACGGGCTAGTCAAGAAGTGGACGCGTCGACTTCTTTCACGACCAGAACACATTAATGGAGGCAAGTGTTCGTCTCGTCTCATGGCAGCACCGCTCACCTCATCTAGGCGTTCAGTCCCTCCAACTCGTCCACCGCAGCCGCGGTCACTTTCATCACCTTTGTCCAAGACCTCAAGCGCAAGACCAAGACATGGGGTCCCATGATAGAATTATGCGCCAACGGCGAAAAGACCCTCGAACGTTTTCGATACCAATTTCCAGAGGACTGGCTTTACAGCGATCAGCTTAGAGGTGAATGGAGCGCATACAACGAGATCCTCAAACGCAAGAACGATTCCATCCAGGAGCAGCTCGGTAAACCACCTCTCATCTCGTCTTTGGTGTCTGATCCTCGTTTACAGCCGGTCTCCAGCTCAAGATCGTCGCGGAGGACAAGATCGTGGAGAACAAGATCAACGATATTCTCGTAGAATGGGAACAGACGCGTCCCGTGCAGGGAAGCATGCGTGCCGATACCGCCATGAATACCATCAACGTTTTTGAAGGCAAATTGAACCGCGTCCAGGAGGAATACGACCTTGTTTGCAGGGCAAAAGAGGCACTCGACCTCGAGTTGACGCGTCACACGCGCTTGGAACCCGTGTTTGAGGAATTAAAGGATCTCAAGGCCGTCTGGACCGCGCTTTCCGGAGTATGGAGCCAGATTGGAGAGCTGAGAGAGACGTCGTGGACGACTGTACAGCCGAGAAAGTTGAGGCAACAAATTGACGGTCTGCTCTCTTCGACCAAGGACATGCCGACGCGCATGCGGCAATATGCAGCATTCGAATATGTCCAGGACGTTCTTAGAGGACTCTTAAAGTCAAACTCGATCATTTCAGACTTGAAATCGGAGGCTTTGAAGGATAGACATTGGAAGCAGTTGTTCAAAGTCTTGCGACTACCCTCGCAAATCAGTCTTCTTGTGTAAGCGTCTCGCCTTTTCGTTTCCTCCTCGCTCTGATACGTGTATGTAGCATGACTTTGGGAAATGTTTACGATCTAGACTTGAAAAAGAATGAATCTCTTATACGCGAAGTGATCGTACAGGCTCAGGGAGAGGTACAAGGCACCACAGCTCTTTTGCAGCTCTACTAATGTTGTGCACAGATGGCTCTCGAGGAGTACATCAAACAAGTCAAGGAAACTTGGACCAACTACACTCTAGATCTGGTGAATTACCAGAATAAATGTCGACTTATTAGGTGCGAACCAATCGTATCTGTTCCGTCTGTAACACATATTCATATCCTCCATTAGAGGCTGGGATGACCTCTTCACCAAGTGCAGCGAGAATCTGAACTCCTTGACCGCGATGAAGCTCTCTCCCTACTACAAAGGTATGTTGGTGTTGCAGTGAAACGAAATTTAACCAGGCTCACCCTCTTGCTCTAGTCTTCGAGGAAGAGGTATTTTTCCACTACCGACATTGCCTCCGCGCTAACACTGTGAAAGGCTGGTTCATGGGAGGAGAAACTGAACAGGATCCACGTGTTGTTCGGTAAGAACAGCATCTTCTTATCTTCTGGATGAAGCTACTCACCTTCGTGAAAGATGTCTGGATTGATGTTCAACGCCAATGGGTGTACTTGGAGGGCATCTTCTCTGGGAGTGCGGACATCAAACATCTTCTCCCTGTGGAGAGCGCCCGCTTCCAAAACATCAATGCAGAATTTTTGACTGTCATGAAGAAGGTGTACAAGTCTCCGTTCGTTGTCGACGTCATGAACATCCAGGGAATACAAAAGAGCTTGGAGCGTCTCGCCGATCTTTTGAACAAAATCCAGAAGGCCCTTGGTGAATACCTTGAACGCGAGCGGTCATCGTTCCCTCGATTCTACTTCGTTGGTGACGAAGACTTGCTGGAGATCATCGGTAACAGCAAGGATATCCTTCGCATCATGAAGCATCTCAAGAAAATGTTCGCCGGCATTTCCACAATCAGGCTCGACGACGACTTGACCCAAATCGAAGGCATGGCTTCACGTGAGGGGGAGGAGGTCCGGTTCAGCGAGCCAATTCTGTTGAAAGACTATCCCAAGATCAATGATTGGCTCGCTCGACTGGAATCTTTAATGCGCCTTTCATTGGCCGATTTACTTTGTGACGCCGTTGGCGAGCTGCAGTCGTTTTACGGCACTGGGTCCTCGCTCGATATGGATCAACTCATGTATTGGATGGAGAAGTACCCCGCACAGCTTGTCACGCTAGCCATTCAAGTCGCGTGGACCACGTCTGTCGAGGGTTCTTTGGAGTCGGGCGATCTCCCCGAAGGACCGCTTGAAACGATCTCTGAGGCTCTTGACCTCCTTGCCGATATCGTCTTACGAGAACTCAGCCCTGTCACCCGTCGCAAATGTGAGCATCTTATCACGGAACTCGTCCACCAACGAGACGTCACGCGCGCACTTATCCAGCAACGCGTCGCTGACACCAAGGCTTTCACCTGGCTCTCGCAAATGCGCTTCTACTTGGATCGATCAGCCGAGGATCCTCTCGACCGTTTAGCCATCCGAGCCGCGAACGCAACGTTCCCCTACGGGTGGGAGTACCTTGGAGTTCCAGATCGTCTCGTGCAAACACCGTTGACGGATCGGGTCTATCTCACGCTGACCCAAGCCTTGGATAGTCAGCTCGGTGGTTCACCGTTTGGTCCAGCTGGCACAGGTACTTCTCCCAGGTCACATGTAACAGACTTGTTCACTAATAATTGACGCCAGGGAAAACCGAATCCGTCAAGGCACTTGGTGTCCAGCTCGGTCGGTTTGTGTTGGTATTCTGTTGCGACGAAACGTTCGATTTTCAGGCAATGGGCCGCATTTTCGTCGGTCTTTGTCAAGTCGGAGCATGGGGATGCTTTGACGAGTTTAACCGACTGGAGGAGCGCATTTTGAGTGCTGTCTCGCAACAGGTGCAGAGCATCCAACAAGGTCTAGCCGCTCTGGCGAAGAATCCCAATATCGAGATTGAGCTCGTTGGGAAGAGTCTGAAGATCAACAAGAACATCGGTACGTTCAACTTATGAAGCTGTTCTCTCTGCCTAAGCATGGAGACTAGGTATCTTTATCACCACTAACCCCAACTATGCTGGACGGTCGACTTTGCCACCAAACTTGACGAAGCTTTTCCGACCGTGCGCCCGCCCTCTTGTCACGTTGGCAATCACTCTGACCAGCCCTACAGGATGGCAATGACAAGGCCTGATCGCGAACTCATCGCCCAAGTCATGCTCTTCTCGCAAGGTTTCCGAACAGCCGAATCCCTCGCGTCCAAGATCGTACCCTTCTTTAATCTTTGCGATGAACAACTCTCGCCACAACCTCATTACGACTTTGGTTTGCGCGCGCTAAAGGCTGTGCTCGCTAGCGCAGGTATCCTCAAACGTGAACGCCTGCAGAATGCCAGATTGGAGGGCGCCGATAGTGTCAACGGACTCTCGGATACTGTTTCTGAACAAATCATTGTCATCCAGAGTGTCACGGAGACCATCGTGCCAAAGTTGGTCGCTGACGACGTGCCTTTGCTTACCAGGTGAGCGTCAATGGTGGAATACATGCTTTGCCTTGTTAGAGATTGAATTATTGCCAGCTTGCTTGCAGATGTGTTCCCCGGCACAGACTATGTACCTGTCGATCTGGAGGCACTCCGTGAGCAAATCTTGAAGGTTTGTGCCGAACGGCGCTTGGTGGATGGTGAACGGTGGATCGCCAAGATTCTCCAACTATACCAGATTCAGAAAATCCAGCATGGTCTCATGATGGTCGGTCCTTCTGGCACTGGCAAAACAAATGCATGGCAGGTCCTCCTTTCGGCGTTGGAGAGACTTGATGGCATCGAAGGCGTTTCGTATGTGATTGATCCCAAGGCAATTCACAAGGACGCGCTCTACGGCACACTTGACCCAACTACGCGCGAGTGGAATGATGGTCTGTTCACACATATTTTGCGCAAGATTGTGGATGATGTGCGTGGCGAGAGTTCCAAGAGACACTGGATCATATTCGATGGTGACGTCGATCCGGAATGGGTCGAGAACCTGAATAGGTCAGTTTATTTGCTTGGTACTGGAACCGTTGGCTCACCAATCTTCAGTGTTCTTGATGACAACAAACTGCTCACCCTGCCTAATGGTGAGCGTCTAAACTTGCCTCCCAATGTCCGCATCATGTTCGAGGTCGAGCACTTGCGCTACGCGACTCCTGCTACTGTTAGTCGCTGCGGTATGATCTGGTTCAGCGAAGATGTCATCGAACCTGCAATGGTTTATCGCCACTATCTCAATACTCTTTCATCTATGCCTCTGGACGCGGACGACGAAGATGCTGCCGATGTACTGGGACGGCGCGCCGACATCCTCGGTGCTGAGACTTCGGGTTCTACCCACCTCGCCATGCAGATTCAAATTGCTGGCATCCTCGAACGCTACTTTGCGGACGGAGAGCTCGTCAGCTCTGCTCTTGAATTTGCAGAATCCATCGATCACATCATGGACTTCACGACTACTCGTGCGCTTCATACACTCTTCTCGTTGCTCAACAAGACCGCTCGTAACATCATAGAGTACAATATTCAACACTCGGACTTCCCACTTCCCCTTGAGAAGGTCGAACAATACGTCACCAAGCGCCTGCTTGTCAGTATCATCTGGGCATTTTCTGGTGACGCTAAATTGGACTTGCGTGCCGAGATGGGGGAGTTCCTACGGAAACAAACTGGCATTGACCTACCACCAATGGCTGCTGAAGCGTCTCTCATCGACTTTGATGTACAGATCGCTGCTGGGGATTGGATCGCTTGGCAGTCCAAGGTGCCTTCGATTGAAATCGATGCCCACTCCGTCACTGCAGCCGATGTCGTCGTTCCAACCATGGACACCGTGCGCCACGAGGAAGTCCTATACTCATGGCTCTCTGAACACAAACCCCTGATGCTGTGTGGACCTCCGGGTTCAGGGAAGACCATGACGCTCTTCAGTGCACTCCGCAAGCTTCCCGACATGGAGGTCGTTGGGCTCAACTTCTCCAGTGCTACTACCCCCGAGCTCATCCTCAAGACGTTCGAGCAATACTGCGAGTATAGAAAGACTCCGAACGGCGTCATCCTTGCGCCAGTTCAGATCGGCCGCTGGCTGGTTGTGTTCTGTGATGAAATCAATTTGCCTGCCCAAGACAAGTATGGCACTCAACGTGTCATCTCGTTCTTGCGTCAATTGGTTGAGTGTGGCGGATATTGGCGTGCGAGTGACATGTCATGGGTTAAGCTCGAACGCATTCAGTTCGTTGGCGCATGTAATCCACCTACCGATCCTGGTCGTGTTCCCCTTAGCCACCGTTTCCTCCGCCATGCACCGCTCATCATGGTGGACTATCCGGGAGAGGTCTCGCTCAAGCAGATTTACGGTACATATAACCGTGCTCTTCTCAAGGTCATCCCAACGCTGCGGGCGTATGCCGAACCCCTTACCGACGCAATGGTCACCTTCTACCTCGCTTCGCAGAAACGTTTCACCTCTGATATTCAAGCTCACTACGTCTACAGTCCTCGTGAACTTACCAGATGGGTACGGGGTATCTATGAAGCCATCCGACCATTGGAAATTCTTTCTGTGGAGGGCTTGGTGCGCGTCTGGGCCCACGAGGCACTACGTCTCTTCCAAGACCGTCTCGTCACCGAAGAAGAAAAACAATGGACTGACGAACACATTGACCTTGCTGCTATGGAACACTTCCCGACCATCAATCGCGACGAAGCGTTGAGCCGACCCATTCTCTTCTCGAATTGGACCTCGAAGGATTACATTCCCGTGGACAGAGAAGTTCTCCGCGAATACACAAAAGCTCGTTTGCGCGTCTTTTACGAAGAAGAATTGGATGTGCCCCTTGTTCTTTTCAACGACGTGCTTGATCATGTCCTCAGGATAGACCGGGTGTTCCGCCAAGTTCAAGGTCACCTATTGTTGATTGGCGTCAGTGGCAGTGGGAAGGTAATCAGCCTCCATCTATCTGTACTACAAGACTAACGATACTACTAGACGACGCTCTCTCGGTTTGTTGCCTGGCTTAATGGCTTGAGCATTTTCCAAATCAAGGTCTCGAACAAGTACACCGGCGATGACTTTGATGACGACCTCCGTACCGTACTGAGGCGTTCGGGTTGCAAGGGCGAGAAGATTTGCTTTATCATGGACGAATCCAATGTGCTCGACTCGGGTTTCCTGGAACGCATGAACACGCTTCTCGCGAACGCCGAGGTGCCCGGCCTTTTCGAGGGCGACGAACATGCTGCTCTGATGACAGCGTGCAAGGAAGGGTCCCAGAGGGATGGACTTATGCTCGACTCACACGAAGAATTATATCGGTGGTTCACCCAGCAAGTCGCAAAGAATCTGCACGTCGTCTTCACCATGAACCCCCCAGAAAATGGTCTCGCGTCCCGTGCCGCTACATCGCCTGCCTTGTTCAACCGTTGTGTTCTCGACTGGTTTGGTGATTGGTCAGACCAGGCGTTCTACCAGGTTGGCATGGAATTCACTCATACGCTGGATTTGGACTTGTCTTCGTATTCTCCACCTGTTCACTTCCCAATCGCCTATCGTGAGCTTGCCATGCCTCCCATCCACCGCATTGCTGTCGTGAATGCGCTCGTCTACGTGCACATGTCAATGCACCAGATCAACCAACGCATCAGCCGTCGTCAAGGTCGTTATAATTATGTTACTCCCCGGCACTACCTCGACTTGTGAGCCTTCTCACTTCATGAACTGGACCACTGACCTGATGGGTGTTCTTCAGTATCAACCACTACGTCAGACTTTACAACGAGAAACGTGACGAGCTTGAGGAACAGCAACGCCACCTTCATGTTGGTCTTGATAAACTCAAGGATACCGTGACACAGGTCGAGGAGCTTCGCAAGAGTCTTGCTACAAAGCGTTCCCAGCTCCAAGCCAAGGATGCAGAAGCCAATGAGAAGCTGAAGCGTATGGTTGCGGACCAGCAGGAAGCCGAGCAGAAGAAGGCGGCATCAATCGAAATCCAGGCTGCTTTGGTTGAGCAGGACAAAAACATCGCACAACGTCGTGCTGTCGTCATGGCCGACCTCGCAGATGCAGAGCCTGCTGTGTTGGAAGCACAGTCTGCTGTCAGTAACATCAAGAGGCAACACTTGCAGGAAGTCAGGACGATGGCCAATCCTCCAGAAGCCGTCAAACTTGCCATGGAGTCTGTCTGCACGATCCTGGGTCACAAGATCGACAGCTGGCGCACAGTCCAGGGTATCATCCGTCGGGATGACTTCATCCAGAGGATCGTCAATTTCGATACCAACGGCCAAATGACAAAGCCTCTCCGCGAGCTCATGAAGAAAGATTTCTTGAGTCGGCCGTCATTCAACTTTGAGACTGTCCAACGCGCCAGTAAAGCTTGTGGTCCTCTCGTCAAGTGGGTCCTTGCGCAGGTTCGCTTCTCTGAGATTCTTGACAAGGTCGAACCCCTGCGCAACGAGGTGCAATCCCTGGAAACACAAGCGGAGACTACGAAGAAGCAAGCCGCTCAAATCATCACCATTGTCGCTGAACTAGAGGCGAAGATCGCCAAGTACAAGGAAGAATATGCAGACCTCATTTCAGAGACGCAGGCCATCAAATCGGAGATGGAGCGTGTGCAGAGCAAAGTCGATCGTAGCATGAAGCTCCTCGAAAGCTTGTCCTCGGAGAAGGGACGATGGGAGTCCGGAAGTCGTACCTTTGATGCCGAAATGAGCACCATCGTTGGCGATGTGTTGGTGTCTGCGGCGTTCCTTGCGTACGGCGGTTTCTTCGATCAACATTACCGAGAAGTGATGTGGCAAGATTGGTCGAACCATCTTCTCGAAGCCAATATCAAGTTTAAACCGGAACTCTCGTTGACGGAGTATCTCTCGACCGCAGATGATCGTCTGAGCTGGCAATCCAAGTCGCTTCCAGCCGACAACCTGACTACTGAGAACGCGATCATGCTCAAGCGATTCAACCGTTACCCACTGATCATCGACCCCACTGGCCAGGCAACGACCTTCTTGCTCAACGAGTACAAAGGACGCAAGATCACGGTCACGAGTTTCCTTGACGAAGCATTCCTCAAGGTCTTGGAGAGCGCACTGCGATTCGGTAACCCCATTCTAATCCAAGATGTCGAACACTTGGACCCCATCCTGAACGCCGTCTTGAACAAGGAGATTCGCAGAACGGGTGGCCGTGTTCTCATTCGCATTGGTAACCAAGATATCGACTTCTCACCTGCATTCACGATGTTCCTCTCGACGCGGGATCCCTCGGTCGAATTCTCCCCGGACATCTGCAGCAGAGTAACGTTCGTCAACTTCACAATGACGCGTAGCAGTCTGCAAAGTCAATCCTTGGACCAAGTCCTCAAGGTGGAACGGCCTGATACTGAACGCAAGAGAACGGACCTGATGAAAGCCCAAGGTGAATTTCGTCTTCGTCTCCGAACGCTGGAGAAGTTGCTGCTGCAAGCTCTCAACGAGTCGAGTGGAAACATTCTTGACGATGACAAAGTGATCGGCACTTTGGAGACGTTGAAACGGGAAGCTGCAGAGATTACGCGCAAGGTGGAGGAGACCGATATTGTCATGAAGGAAGTTGAGCAAGTGACTGCCGAATATCTGCCGCTCGCCCAAGCCTGCAGTTCCGTGTTCTTCATTCTCGAACAACTCAACCTCGTCAATCACTTTTATCAGTTCTCCCTTCAATTCTTCCTCGACATTTTCGACTACGTGCTCCATCACAACCCCAATCTGAAGAACGTCACTGATTACAACAGACGACGGGAAATTCTGCTGAATGACCTCTTTCTGGTCGTGTACAAACGAACCTCGAGAGCGTTGCTTCACCGTGACCATGTTATGCTTGCTGTCCTTTTAGCGCAAGTGAAGCTGCGAGGGGTCGAGGATATCACCGAGGAACTCGAGTTCCTACTCGAAAGTGGCCAGGGCATCGTCGGAAAGCCTAACGCCTCTGCAAGTGAACACCCGGTCTCTTCCATACTCTCCCCGGATCAGATGATGCACCTCGAAGACTATGCGAAACAAAGTCTTTTCAAGCCTGTCCTGAACAACGTTCTCGAGTGTCCCGAGGATTGGATTCCCTTCTTGGAATCCGCAAACCCTGAAACGATGGTGCCTCTACCTTGGGAGCCAAGTACACGTACGCGTCCACTTCTCCCACAGAAGCTTTAGGTTGATTAACCTTTTTCAACAGCCGCTGTGGAAGCCCTTCGCTCTATGCTTGTCGTCAAGTGCTTGCGACCCGATCGTCTCTTGCAATCCACCGCTTTGTTCGTGCGAGCTGTTTTCCAGAGCGACTTATCAGCTGAACTCGACCTCGGCGCCATGGTTGCAAACGAAGTTCCCGCGACAACCCCCCTTGCTCTGGTATCCGTGACTGGTTATGATGCTAGCTACCGTGTTGAGAATCTCATACAAACTGTCGGAGCACGGTCGTCTTCGGTTGCCATGGGCTCTCAGGAGGGTTTCACTCTCGCGGATCAGGCCATCGCGGCGGCGTCGAGACAAGGCACATGGGTCCTTCTCAAGAACGTGCACTTGGCCCCTTCATGGCTAGGACAGCTGGAGAAGAAATTACAGACCCTCAATCCCCATCGCAGCTTCCGCCTCTTCTTAACTATGGAAGCCAACCAATCTATTCCTGTCAACATCCTCCGACAATCCCGTATCATCATGAACGAGCCTCCACCAGGAATAAAGGCCAACCTGCTCGACTCACTAGGATCCATCCCCCCGCAACGCCTTGCTCAAGGGCCTGCGGAGAAAGTCCGCTTGTATTTCCTTCTCGCATGGTTCCATGCTGTCGTACAAGAACGTTTACGATATGTTCCACTGGGATGGAGTCAAACTTACGACTTCAACGACTCCGATATGGCCTCTGCCTTTGGGACTATTGACACGTGGCTCAACGCCGTTGCCAAAGGGAGAGCGAATGTTGACCCTGCCACGATTCCCTGGGATGCACTTCGCACGCTCATCAAACAATCGGTATATGGTGGGCGTGTCGACAGTGACTTTGATCAGCGCATTCTAGATGCATTTGTCGATAAGCTGTTCACTCCGGCTGCTTACAATGTGGATTTCAACCTAGTGCCCAGTATCAATAGTAGTCAGGTTCTCGAGGCTCCCGATGGCACCAAGCTTGAGCACTTCCTGTCATGGGTGCAAAGGTTACCGGACCGCGAGCCGCCATCATGGTTGACACTACCTCCCACCGCAGAGAGGGTCATCGCTGTTGCCCAAGGTGAGTTCAGAGGATTGATCGATACACCCAAGCTCATTTTATCGTGTAGGTAACGAGCTTCTCAGCAAGCTACGGAAGATGCGAACCCTAGCCGATGATGAGGACGACGTTACGAGCGCTGGTAGCCCTTCCAAGAGTCAGTCCTCACAACAGCCCGCGTGGATGCGCAATTTGCACGAGCGTTGTCGCGAGTGGTTGGCCCAGCTCCCATCTGTAAGAAGACGTTGCTTGTAGTAACTGACCCATTACTGACGTTTCATCTAGTCCCTAAACACGTTGCCTAAACAATCTAGCGACAACCCGGATCCACTTTATCGCTTGTTCTTCCGGGAAGGTTCCATTGGTCGCAAGTTACTTGACCACGTTCGCAAGGACCTTGCCGACGTCGTCAAGGTTTGCGAGGGTGAACTGAAGCAGACTAATCACCTCCGCGCTTTAATGAGCTCCTTGACCAAAGGTGAGAAACCAATGCTGTCTTGATTCGAACCCAAACTGAGATGATCTAGGTACTATTCCGACACACTGGAGACGATACAAGGTCCCAAAAACCATGTCAGTGTCAGAGTGGATTCCGGATCTTGCTCGTCGCCTAGCTCAGTTGGACGGGATTACGACGATGCAACAGTCCTTGTCCAACGTTGAAGTTTGGCTTGGAGGACTATTCTTCCCGGAGGCGTACATCACTGCGACTCGGCAGACTGTAGCACATCGCAAGCGCTGGAGTCTGGAGACCCTGAGTCTACGACTAGACATTGGTCAAATGAGCAACCCGGGAGCCTTCATCGTCGATGGTGAGTCCTAGAGAGCGTTTTTTAGACTTTTTGTTTCTAATCATAGTTCAGGGTTGACGTTGGAGGGAGCTTCGTGGGATGCAGAAGCTGGAAAGCTGATGCTCAACGATGGCGAGGCAGTTCACCTGAACGCATCTCAGGTCCGATGGGTACAAGAAGACGAGGACGCCGTTGATCGGAGCAGCCTGGTAACACTCCCGGTCTACTTGAACAGTGACCGTAGCGATGTGATGTTCACAGTTGACCTACCATTCGATGGCAGTTCGACATCCCTTGTCGCAATGAGAGCTGTCTGTCTCAACGCAAGGGGCTAGAAGCAACGAGATATTAGATTTCAGGATACCCGAGGGCATATACCTAGCACACGCATGTCATGATATAGTATGATCAGTAATGACCTTTTTTTTCCACTTTCGTCTAGTTCGCCTCTACTGAGTAACATTCACTTCCGCCAACAACTGCGAGCAACTTCCAGTCTACTTGTATGTTCTCTTTCGCAAATATTGCACGAGCTCCTTCTGCAATGGCCTCAAAGTTGTGAGTTGCGAGAGCCAGGATCGTTGGCCCTGCTCCTGATAGACAGATGCCGAGTAGACCAGGATGTGATTCTGGGGTAATTGATGATGTCACTTCTGGCAAACCAGGAATCTTCACATTGTTAATTAGACGCTCATAACCCATAACACGACAAAAACATACCAGCCCTTTTCGATACGGTTGATGGACACGGTCCTTCATCGCCTCGTAGATAAGTTCGGGATCCGGTGGTGATTGTCCAAGTGCAGTGGTCAACACAGCGAGCCGTTGCATGTTGAAAACCTAAAGCAGCCCGAATCAGCCGATTCGGACAGAAGTATGCATGACGTACGAGGTCTTTTCGAGAGTATTCCATGGGGAGTACCTCCCTCGCCTTGGCGGTGCTAAGCTCGAACCGAGGTATGATCGCGACGGCCTTGACGGCAGAGCTCCATCCGAAGCGAACAAAGTGTCCGATGCCGAACGGAGGCACAGGCGGGGACAACCCCCACTCCTCCCCTGCATCGGGAGGGTACTCTGGTAAGACCTCGGACAGCGGTACCTGTGCAGCCTCGCTCGCGATGGGATCGAGTTCTCGGAGGTACGACCCGACGAAACCACCGACGAGCGCCGCCGTCACGTTGTCCGGATGTCTCTCGACCATGAGCGCATAGTCGAGCATCCGTTCGCGCGATAGGCTGAGTTTCCCGAGCGTGTTTCCGAGGAGCACGCCTGCGATGACGGCTGCACCCGAGGAGCCGAGCCCGCGGCCAAAGGGTATCTGGTTGTCTGCATGAATGCTGACAAGGTCTGGAGGGAATGAGCGGTGGTTGTTGCAGCGCAGGACGTAGAGCGCGACACGGGTCATTAGGTTTCGGTAGGGATCGAGGGGGACTTCATCGGCGCCGTCTCCGGAGTAAGTGATTTTCACGAGGTCGGTGGAAGGAGGTCCAAATCTGACCGTGAGCATCAGGTAGAGTGACAGGGAGAGCCCTACAACATCAAAGCCTGGTCCGATGTTGGCAGAAGTCGCAGGGACTTTGATAATGACAGTGCTCCTCGGCTCCCGGGACATGATCAAGGAGCAGTGTAAAATCCACTACTGTTCATCACTACGGTGGTAAAGGCCGGGAACGAAAGACATACGAGGTGCCAGTGAGGTAGCCGTCAAGCAAGATCTGCCGGACACTTTTGATTGTAAGATCAAAGTTTCAAGAAAGCGAAGTCGCGTGTCGATCCTTTTGACCATTTACATATCAGGAAGTCAAGTCGTGTTCTATTTCCATACGACCAAGCAGTAAAAAAGCTAACAGGCTAGTACATGACAATATCAATACAAAATCGACCCGTGTCTGCAGAATGATGCAGATAGTAGATTGCTGGAGTGATCGATCAACGACTTCTCCAATTAGTAGAGAACGTTCCCTTGGCGTCGAAAGCCAATAGCCGCACGTCTCGGTGGCGTTTCCAGGACTAGCGGTCTGGGGTAGAGCTGGTGGGTTGAGAAGGTTATGTGGTTGGCATTGTGGTATTGGTACACTGGCCCGCACCAGTAAACTATGTGATACGTCAGACTGTCGTGTTGGCAAGGAGTACCGCAAATTCAGACTCACATGGATCGTATCATCCGAAACACCACGCTCGACAACCGGTAACAACACGGGCTGGTGGTTCATCGGAGCAAGAAGTGTAGACATCTCGTACGTGCCCTTGGGAACTGTGCGGCAGCCACTATTGGACTTTGAACAAGATTGGAACGACTTTGCTCCTGGCAAGCCCTTTCCCATTTCGTGGGATGCCAATGAAGTCGCAAGGCATCGCAAGGCGTATCCTAAGCTGGCAGCATACGAGTGGCGTGTGAGGGTAGTGGCCAAGAGGGTGGGTGACGAATGAGCAGTACGACGACGTGACAAGAAGAAATAAGAACATCATTAAGCATTGGCATTCGCGTTGGGGAGGACCGTATCCGTTCCAAGAAGGTGGTCGGTCGTGGTATTTGTTGTAAACGTTGATGCATATGACATCCCAACTTGTTCCTACAGTGGTTGTGGTTTTCCTTGATCGCGTCGACGACGTAGGGCACTATGGGCAATAGTACTACTAGTAACGGCACATAGACAGTCATGTAATCACTCACTGGTTGAGCCTTGCGAGAAGTTGTCCATAACGCTTGCTCCAGACAACCTAAGGAAGACATAAAAGCAACATCATGATACTCGGAGACAGCGACAACTGTCCTTTCAGTTGCATGACCTTAGTTTGTAGAAGCTTGTTCTCTTATTTCAGGCCAATCAAGATGGTGCTGAGTTTTGAGCTTTCCCGGATGACCAGTGGCTATATGTCCCATCATACGATCTGGAGGGGTTGGACTAGACTGTAAGTCCGCGAGTCTGCGAGGCCTGATATGGCATGGTATGACTGCGGAACGACTCGTCGATGAACAGGAGAGCTTGAACGTGATATCTTTCCGAGTCGTGCCAGCAAACAGTAGCTCGGCTGACCTCCTCGCCACAGAACTTCTTGCAGTCGTGCAACAGTATGCCTTTCGAGGGTTTTGAGGCATGGTAAATGGACTTGGATTAGTATTTGTGTAGCGACAGTCGAGCGCGAAGAAGAAAGGACAAGTACACATGGCCACACCTCAGGTTGACCCTAGTAAGCTACAACAAATACCACGACCGACCACGTTCTTGGAACGGATACGGTCCTCCCCAACGCGAATGCCAATGCTTCATGTTATACTTATTCCTTCGCGTCAAGTCATCGTACTGCTCATTCATCACCGACCCATCCAGTCCCAAAAGCAACCACTGGGCCACTAACCTCACGCGCCACTCGTATTCTGCCAGCTTAGGATACGCCTTGCGATGCCTCGCGACTTCATTGGCATCCCACGAAATGGGAAAGGGCTTGCCAGGAGCAAAGTCGTTCCAATCTTGTTCAAAGTCCAATAGTGCCCCCCGCGCGAAAAAGTGTGCCGTTGTACCACGTCTTCGAAGCTCTCGCTATGAACGCTACGATACGGTCTATGTGGGGATGCGTCATCCGGGCAGTAAAGATGGCGTTACGTTCCATAATGCAGGCTTCGTAGTACTTGTGGAGTCGAGCGAGTTTTTCTTCGCATTTCAGAAATGCCTGTTCTTCCTCTGGATACTTCCCGGAGTCGGGGGGAAGAAGCGGTAAAATCAACTCGCGCGGGACGATAGTGATACGGTCGTCTCCACTGTATCGTATGCACTGCGCGAAGGTGGCCTGTAGAAAGAGTGGTCTGACGCAGATGCCCTGCCAACCGACGATACTTGTTATGTCAGGTGGACCCTCGGGAGATACGAATACGTTGATTGCCTGAAGATTGGTGTGCCAAAGCATGGGAGCACATAACTCGTCTGGAGGAAGGATGCTTGGTGTGACCGCAAGAAGTTTGTCGAGAAGACGTATGTGAGTATCAGGTTCTTCCTCATGGTCGGGACGGTAAAAGATGTCCCGACGGTTGCGGGGAACGGCATAGTTTGCCAGCCATTGCTTTTCGATTTCTATGACTGCCTTGATGTAAGACAACGTATCTGGCCCTGGAACATGGGTCAGTGGATGTACGGAGCACCGCAGGGGAACTGACAAGGGCCACGATCGACGTCCAACAAGCTTCTCTTTCCACACCAAATATCCGACTGGACGCAAGGGCCTATGCGAAATAGATCGGATCCATCACCCTCAACGCCTTCCGCATAAAGTGGTCGCTGTTGCAACTCGAGAGAGACGTCTTCCTTGTAAAAATGCTCCCTATCTGGGAAAAACGATATCGCGTAAATTTGCACTCCAAGTCGGCAACCCGTTCTGCAAAGTGTAGCATTCTGGAGCCATACTTGTCCATCTCGCACAACTGCATGCCCTGTAAGTGTTCCATCAGGATGTATTCAGCCCCAACTTCGGTTCCATCTGCTTTCGCGCTCCAGCTCAGAACACGCGGAACAGGCAAACCGAGGATGTTTTTCGCATAATCCATGGTCGCAACTTCACTCAAAGTGGAGAGATGACGCGGCGTCATGTGTGGACAGGGGATTTTGGCGACTAGCTTTGCATCGTTATCGAAAGTCAAGAGGAAATACTTGCTGAGGACATCTAACAAAGGAGGTTAGGACGTGTGAGATGACAGTTAGAAAGCACTACCTTCCGCGGTCTTGACCATCTGAATACAGCGATTCGCGTTTACAACTGCCCCGGCGACTCGCTTGAGGGCATCGACGTTGAAGGACACATAATGAATGCGCATTTCTGAAGGATTAATGATCAAGATATGAACCATCAGCAGTTTGAGAGACAATCACTGACGTTCTCGTTCGTTGTAAATCCACCTTCCAGAAGTGTACTGGAAGAAGTCTTCGTCCTCTGAGGAGAAAAACGTCGCGGTTTTTGGACTAGGAGTGTCCCCATGTCCAAGTCGAGCCCAGTTGCGGAACAATTTGAGGGGCGAGTCCGTGCTACACATGGTCGTGGTTCAGTCTTGAACAATTGAAATGTAGCCCCCTATCTTATATACGGTGAGCCGCCTAGGTTCCCCGAAAAAGAAGCCTTGGGTTTGTTTTCCCGATTTGCTGGTTTGTCGGGTGGTGCAGGTGTCTCGGGGTCTCAGGTATTCGTCTATTGATCCGCTGTCGTCGTTGGTCGTGTGCGCGCCAATGAGCCTCTTCTCTCCCCCTCGACCGACGTTTCGCAGTGCGTTTCGCCGCTCTCTCCTTCGTCCTGGACACCTCGGCTCGCCCTTCCGACCTCCCCGTCGACTCCTGCGTCTGCGCTTTCATGCTGCCCCCATTTCGTTTGGTGTAGGTACTACTGCCCGGGTCGACATGGACACGCATGGGGTCACGCGCTGCGTCGTACAGCGTATCGGATGGTTCGTGGGGTTCCTCTGGGCCTCTCCCACCATCGTCGATATCTCCCGCACCCTACGCGCGTCAGGATCGACCGGTTCGCCCGCTGCAACCTTCGTGTGTCCGGTTACAAGTCAAGACCGAAGGAACCAGGCATAAAAGCAGATGTGGACTTACTTTGGATTGACGGCGTCTATGCCATTTGGTTGCTCGAAACTACAGATTTGGCGAGTCAAAGCCAGAGAGACCAGCAATGATGTAGAAGCTTTATAATTTAAGATGTAATTAGTAAGGTGTGTACCAGAATCAAGGAGTCGAACTTGAAGGACTGTTAGTGGGGGCAGTCAATGCCTCTCGGGAACTTGAAAGAAGCGCTAAAGAAACACGAGGCGATGTGCCATGACTGCCCTGTTCTTATACTGTTGGACGAGGCTGGATATAAGGCGACTGAGGTGAACACGATGAGTACTGCGTAGCACGAGAGGTCATAATGGGTGAACGTCGAGTCGCACGACGCCGGCAATACGCGACACGTCTTAATCCATCCCTCGACTCTCATGGAACGAGCGACCAGAATTCGAGTCGGTGCAGTATGGGATACATCTTTCCCTTGACCAGACTTCAACTGTTTCTATACAGATTCTCTTCGATCTGGATGGGTAATGCCCATTCGCTCAACATCATTTCAATCGCTCATATCGTTCGTTGCAGTACCCTCATCGACTCTACTCCTGGCGTTATCTACGCCTGGGATGAATTCCGCAAGCAGTATGATCTCCCAAGCAACGTCGCCCACTTGACCCACGGGAGGAGACTGAGGGACACATTGCGCGAATATTGCCGGATCACGGACGAGACAGAACTCGAGGTGAGTAGATCCGCCAATTGATGACCTGGGCCGAGGCACGATCAGAGCCATCGTAGAAAGAGATCATGCGCTTCGAACTGTTGGTAGTCAACCAAAGGGGTGGTCTTGGTCCTCAGGTCCTCAACGGGGCACAGAAACTGCTCAACGAGGTAACTACCATCAAACTTAGTATATAATCCAGGCTCACTATTTCGAATCCAGCTCAGTAAGATAGCACCAGATAAATGGACCATCGTTACGTCAGGTACACACCATCCAGACACTTTCTTTGTGCCTGGTGATGACGGCTCTGCCAGCGTCTCGATTCTACGCCAGCCACGCTATCCCCAAGTGCTCGTTACCGTTGCCGCAGAAGGGTTATGTGACAGCAGACGATGTCACCGAAGGCAAACCCAAACCAGACCCATACATCGCGGGTGCAGCTACGCTCGGTATACCGCCTGGGAAATGTGCGGCCATCTTACCATTCTAACGACCCTCCTGGTTCTGATGTACATCAGGTCTGGTGATTGAAGACGCACCGTCTGGGCTCAAAGCAGGGCGTGCTGCTGGCGCTCGAATGCTCGCTGTTTGTACTTCTCATCAATCCCAAACACTCTTGAGGGAAGCAGACGGTAGTCTCGACTACATGGTACAGGACCTAGAAGCGTACGTTGCCTCACACTGAACTCAGATTGTTCACAGTTGACCTTTGCCAATTTGTATAGGGTTTCAGTCAGCTTAGTGGAGGATCAGATAGAGATCTCACTGACTACGATACCACAGAACTAGAGATTTGATGTGTACATCATGGCGAATAGAGGGGCATGCGACAAATAATAAGTTAACAAGCACAGTCTACACGTTACATACCAAGGGATGAAAGAGCATCGGAGTGCAAGTCAAGTGACAATTCTGTAATGAAATAGAAATATGTATGGGCAGATTCCACCTGGCGGATGAGGAAGAAGCGTTGACTGTAACATCTAACTATTATCTGCGGTCGCAGCAAATGTGAGCGTTTCTAGACGCCCTCTTCCTTGACATTCCTTCTGAACTAAATCAGAGAGCGCCTTGAACTGAGGGGGATCAATCAACATGACCTGATGACATCCTTGTCAGTTAAACCTGTGCGCGGATATCATGACCAACTTACATATTCCCACATCTCCGCCTTCTCCGCTCGTTCGACTTGTTCGGCCGTTGATTTAATCCGTTCCTCTAACCCTTCTCCGTCTGCAGCGGGGACCGCAACACGGACCCGCATCCGTGCACGTTGAATGGGCAGTTTTGATCCGGACTGAATAAGCCGCAGCGTTTCGGAAACCTAGTCCGGCGGCGTTGACTCGGGACCAACGGCGACTCACAAAGAGACCGCGTACCTGACTTTTAGCATTCTTGCCCACTTTTACGCTCACGCCTGCCTCTGCCATCGCTTTCTCGATCATCCCGACAGGATACGGACGCTGCGTCGCAGGATCGACACATTTCTCCGCCACAAGAGTTGCAATTTCTTTGCGCAGGGAAGCCAGATCGTGTTCACGTTCTTTCTCGCCGACTTGAAGCTCTCCTTTTTTCAAGATCTAGGAGACGAGTCAGCATGAAGAGACACGATGAAGGTGGTAGGACCGAACCTCTTTCACAGCCTCATCCACGGACGATGTTCTAAACGCCTTCTGAAGGTCATCCGACTTTGCTACTTCACCTTTGGAGACGTTTGTGAACACATTTGATATTTGGAGGACGTCATCTAGATTGGTTTCGCTTGAAACACGATGAGGCTGAGCGATCGAGGGGTGATGGGAGTAAACTGACACGCCGTTCCGCCATTCTTGTACTTTATTCTTGTAGCATGCAATCTGTGATCTGATCGTAGGTGAAAGCCTACTTGATAAGAGTATTATTTCGTACCTCGAAACGTTTTCCGCCTTTTTTCAGGCGAACGATGGAGACATTTGTCAATCTTGGAAGGATGTGAGTCTGATGCGACTCAGAGATGCTGAGTACCCACTTTATTTGATTGGAAGGCTGATTGATGGGCATCGCGAGAAATCTGTTTGATACGAGGAAGACACTGATACAAGTACTGGATGAATGAGAAATCGGAAGACGGTTCCGATATTTAGGAGCTATTTATGTCACTACCGTATTAGACCTAAGGTTTAGTCGAACAAACAGCGAGCGAGCGACCTCGCGAATCAAAATGTAGTGAATGTCCATGAATGAATCGTGTTTAACATTGCACGTAATTACCAGGGAAGACACCCTCTACCCCGTTCAGGCGGCCAGTCCACCATTCTTCCTGATTTTCTGTCTTTTTCACGATCTCGATCCGATCACCAGCCTTGAACGACAAATCGCCGTCGGCCTGAACAAGGCGGGAGTTTAGTGGGAGCTCCTTGTCAGGAATTCGCTTGCTACGTACTTGGGCATCAAAGTCATACAGCGCCGTAACGTACTCAACTACAGGTTCAGGTTTAGGTTTAGGCTTGAGTGGCGGAGGCGGAGGCGGTCGCTTTGTCGCAACAGTAGCAGCAACATAAGAAGTAGCGGTAGCAGCATCACCATTTCGGTTATCTGAGGCAGAATAGGGAGGTGGTGGTGCGACTGATTGGCCAGGTTGCGGTGGCGGTGGAGGTGCCTTCTTCACAAATGAACTACTGTACGCAGGAGGTGCCATGGCGCGCGAGGGAAAACTTGCGGTGCTTGATGCAGTTGTTGCACTGGGAGTACGTCCTATAGGTGCACCGGGACCACCTTCCGCACGTTTCGTTTGAACAAGCTTGGCTGTATAAACCAGTCAGCAGGTCCGGTGCAGAAACATGACAAGAATATGATTCGCGCACATGTGGACACGATTCGTTTCGCGATGCCGAGGTCCTCGATTTGGCTCCAGGCATCCGTACGGTTGTTCTCGTAATCAGATTGGATCTGCGAGCCTGGACAGTTGGTAACATTATATTTACCCTCGGCGAATGAATTCATCTTCTCAAGGAATAGGTAGTAAATATTGAGCCTCGTGGATTAGTCTCACCTAAGGGATGCTGAAAACAATGGAGGAACGAACGTACTGCATATAATAAAAGGAATGGAATAATGGATCAATGAACTGGGTTGCGAGCTGCATGAATCGAGGAAGATCTTGCTTAAGCAAGTTGTTGATATAATCATATTCATTTGTCGCTGCCTCAAAGTCTTGCTCAAGCTATAAACGCAGGTTAGAAAAATGGATTGTCGCCACTATCATCCATGCAATGGTTGACAAACCTTGAACAAGTTCTTCTCGTCATTTAAGCTCTTCTCCCTCTTGTCTCGAAGCTTCGTTAACGAGTTATTGAATCGATCATAATCAATCAACTTGTGGTCACGTTTCGTGATCGTCTTTCTGATGACTTTCAGAACCCCCTGGAACTCCCTGACGGGACCAACCACACGACTCTCGATGAGCTCAAGCTCCGGCGCTACGGCAGAGCGGAGTTCATCCAAGTGCTGACCATAAGACGGAGTGTTTGCGATCGTGGCAGCAGCATCAGGGTGTTTGCTGCCTAGGCTGAGTTCCCCCGACAAGGGTGAATAGATGAAGTTGAAGTGGTTCCCAAAGCCATAGGCGCCGGTCATCAGAGCTTCGAAACGGGGGATCGATATTGATATAAGCTAGAAACATATTGCATACCTGTGACAGCATCGGTGTAAGCTTTCGTGTCCTTGAGTAACTTCTCGGTAGACTGTTCCAGAGCGGACAAGTGAGCGTTGTAGTCGTCAAATTCAGGATCGGATGATTCTGGGAACAACATGAAATCATTTGCAGCAGCACGGGAACATCCCTGACTGACTCTTCGAAAAACCGGTCTTCGAGGTGACAAGATGAGGCGTCCTGTGTGGGACAGTGTGAGTGTCTGAATGAAAGCAATGATGTGCAAGATCGAGTGGGCGATGTGTTGCATCCGATCTCGGGCAGTCTGCCTGGCATGGAGGACAACTCACCGTTTGATGACTTTCGCAAATCCCTTCATATCGCCTTGATTTCTGGATACTGTCTGGCCAAAGAAATATGAGAGGGAAAGTAAGGTGCTATAGTTGCTACGATG
The DNA here is from genome assembly GCA_038088775.1 of Boletus barrowsii. Lineage (NCBI taxonomy): Eukaryota > Fungi > Basidiomycota > Agaricomycetes > Boletales > Boletaceae > Boletus > Boletus barrowsii. Next base: position 404 of record JBBPJP010000083.1, on the reverse strand, counting down.
CAAGGACTGGTGGAGCGTCGTGAATGCTCCGGCGTCCAACGACGATTATGTCATCAGACACTGCCGCATGCCACGGGTCGTGTATTCTGACTCAACCCTGTGACAGTAAACCATTGCTTTGCACCGGAAGCCAGACGTTCTGGGGTGATCTGGAAGTGCAGTCAAGTATATATAGCATCGTTGTGTTCGTCTACGAAACACGACCTTCAAAATATATTGCCACGGCCTCGTATAGAGGTGTAAGATGGCAACTCATGAAATAGGTTTGATCGTAATACAGACATCCACTGAGCAAGGTGGAAACTTACTTTATAAACTGATTTACCGACGCCGGTACAGTTTTCTGTCATGGTAAGAAGATTTGAAGCTGCGGAACTTGCTGTCCTGACGCAGGGTCGCATCGC